>JARYHS010008074.1:14306729-14345730 GCA_031002005.1 Vandiemenella viatica | reverse complement strand
GTGCACTCAGCCTTTAAATGGTCATTTGAGTTACAAACAGCACACGTTCGTGACTGGCCTTGGTAGATGATAAGTGCTTTGGAACCTGCGATGTTAGCATTAGATGGAATATGGCACTATATTTTCACTGTTTTGATTCCAATTTGGACAGCAAATATTTTAATACCGTTCCTATTGTCCGAAGTTACAATGATAGTACCGAATTCGTCTAAGGCTTCTGTACTAACTTCAAAAGGCTCGCTATCCACTTTAAAATTTCTGATTCCGAGGCCAGACTGTGATGTTGTAACACTACTCCATTACTCCCCTCGTTATTGCTGTGAACGAATTTCTCTTCTCCATTGGTCTCTTTGAGTATTCGCAAAGATTCTTCATCTTTTAGTTTAACGTTTAGGGCGTTAACAAGAAATTATACCTGAATTCCAAGTACACCTTCGTCTCGGTGGCCGATTTCGTTGAACAATCACTCGTCAATCTCAATAACGTTTGGTCGCACGTTTCCGTAAGCGAAAGAAAATTTTAATGTTGATTTTCTGATGAATTTATTTGATTCCATGATAGTTGACTTTTACTACAGTACGCAGCGACCGCTCGTTACGGCTGTCGGCGAGCGAATGAACCACTGAGCGAACAGACCGCTAATAGGAACAGACATCGTTGTATAGCTCGCCGATGGAAGCAATTTGAAGGCGACCTTACTAAAAAATTTCAGTAATGTATGCAGAACTTTCTTTCACACTATGTATTGATGAGCTTAATTGTCAGACCTCGTTTGTTACAATTAGAGGTGGGCAAGCGAATAGAGAAGCAATGAAACAGCCGGATCCTATAAAACCCCCAGGGGTCCCTGCGACCACTGAATGGGTCCGTAGCAAATTAATATTAATCTGGTAATTCGTTGACAACGTCGAGGGGGGGGGGGGAATACGAAAGGTTTAATATAAAATAAAAAAATTGAGACAAATTTTCATTACTATTAAAGTTAAAATAAGTAGCGGTAAATAAACTGGTAGAAACTTTTACATACTGAGTAAGATATGAGTAGTATAGATACGTAGCCTATATAAAATACAAGTAATGACAAGCATCGCAAGACAGAAGTCGAGTCGACCAATGCCGTATCTATGTTTGTATGCTTGCTTCAACAGGACCGGAATCTAGCCGCTACATGCCAAGGTTGTAACGAAAGTCATTTTCGCGGATGCGAATGCAGGTGCGGAAGTTCAGTGAATAACCTCTTTGGAAGCGGAGGTTTAATGGTAACGAAGATGGAGGTGTAATAACAAAATCATAATTATTTATAAATTTTCTTAAAATCAACATAAAAATCTTCATGTAATAAACAGTCTTTAAGTTAAAACCAAACAAAAAATTATTAAAGAACTACAAACTTCTGTGATAAAATCAAATTAAATCGATTAGCAAATTAGGTATACTAAAATATGTTCTCATAAAAACCATTACTACGTAATTTTCCCAACAAAAACAAATTATATACTTATAATTAGAAAAAAGAAAATTTATGTAGCTAATAAAATTTATTTAATAGTGGAGCTACAGTCATCTAATGGCTATAGTCTGTAAGTGACAAATTATATTTAATAAATAATAGCTTAGCTGATTTATCACCTTCTATTCAATTCCTAAGTGGACCATACATTAAACCGGCTCCACTGAAAAGTTGTTCTCTCAGTATCGGAGCTGGTGGAGGCGACAGATAAGGGGGGGTCCATTGATTACGTGTGATGAAATAGCGGGGGGTCCGGCGATATCTCACCAAGGGGGGGGGGAGGTCGACAGAAATCTCAAGTCATAATTTTAATTCCTTGAAGAACCAGAGAGCTTAAAAAAGATCTACAATCCAAATCCCAACGTCAGGGATGTCTAAGCGCCCTAGAGAACAGGAGATCTCACCTCACCATAGGGTGGGGAGGGGGGGGGGACGACCGGATCTCATCAAATATCACCGGGGGGGGGGGGGAGGGACCGGATTTCCGTAAAAACACCTCAGCCAGACACGTAATTAATGGGCTCCCCCCTAAGTATCACTTTTTCATCCAATCCAATAATTTTTACATTATTTAGCACTATCTTATGGCTCACTCTGTCCAAAGCTTTTGAAACATCTAGTGCTGCAACATTCATTTGGACCTCCTTGATCATTTCATTTGAAATATCTTGCATACCAAGATTCTTCTTGCCGTCGACTTACGTTACTTGCAGACCTTTTTGATGTGGTTGCATATCAATCAATCGATTTGTTTACCCACCACCGACGTCAAACTGATTGGTCCGTAATTTTCGACCCTAATTTACTGACACCTTTTCTTTATGGACCGGTTTTACTATCCAGTCCTCTGGTAAGCAGCCAATACCCAGACTCAATTTAAATAATGTTTCAAGATAATGCACAATGTCACATCTTGCTAAATTTAAGGCATCCATAATAATATAATCTACACCAGCCCTTTTGTGCTTTTTTTTTTTAGCTTTCTTAGTTCTTTCATGATATCCTCAGGACGAATTTCAAATTTTTTAGCTTGCTTATTTCTGATTGTATGGATAAGCTCTCTCTCCGATTTACACCATTCCATTGCTCTAATGGCCTCAGTAAACCAAGTACTTAAAACCTCTGCCTTTTACAGATCTTCAGTAACTTCTCTATCCTTATTATAATTGTCTCAACATAGAAATTGCTAGTGGTCGCCCTGCAGCAATAATATTCTTCATACTCCCATCTCTAGCCACCTTCTTTGCTATTATTATTTCCTTGTTCAGTTGTTTTAAGGATTCCCTACTGCCTCTATGTCTCTTAACAGTGTTATGTTCTCTTCTAAGCAACGTATTTGAACACATCTCTCTTTTATAGTATGTATGTTCAGTATTTATCTTTTTTTTTTGTTTTGGAATGAATAGCTACTCACCGTTTTCTACTATCTTTTTAAACTCTTCCCACTTCGACGCCGCTGCAGTTGTGGCATCCCTTCATTTGCTGAAATTTGCCCTGAGATATCTCTTCAATTTCAAAATCTGTGCCATTTTATAACTGTACCTATTTCCCCTTTCAATTTTTGCCACTGGTTTCCTGAACCCTCCAATATCCATCAGAACTGCTTCATGGTAACCTATTCCCTCGTTACTTGACACCCTACAAGGTTATCATCTGGCTTTGTTAGGATGATACACAATATGCTCCATCCCACTGTGTTCTGACCTACCACTTTGTGTGAAGCCCCCCCCCCCTCCCCTATTAAGGTATTTGTAAGTCTCTGTTCTTACCCAGTTGACACCTGGTAAATATAAATCCCCACCAAAAATGATCATTTTACTCTCACTTCTGAACTCTGAGTATGAATTAGGTTCACCCTCAAGATCCTCAACTTCAAAAGCTCTAAACTTATTCGGGTCAGAAGGGATGAGACGATTCAAAGATAATAAATTCCAAAAAAATCTTCCATACACAAATAGGCGTAATGTTCAAAATTATCTAAAAAATCCCGTGGAATGGACTTTTCATACGGTTTGGGTTCTAAAATTACATACGAACCACGTAATGTTTGTGTACTGTCGAAAATGGACAAGTGCCGTTCCGGTAGCTTATGCGCAAGGGTTCTTGTCTCGTGTTGCAGGAGTAGCCGATTCAGGTATGTACTTTGGAGGGCATTGGTAGTTTTAATGAAGAGTCGTGCTTGTACCGTGTTGTCCTTACCAGTGATGATATCATACATACAAACGGAAATGAACAGGAATATTGTTGTCTCTGGCTTCCATGGTCGACTGCCATTAAAACAAATTGCGATGAAAGTTAAATAATTAGCATATAAACTGCATTCCATCAACGGGACGGTAATTCATTTGCAGTATTATCTGAATGAGAGGTCGTGTGACGCCATAGCTATTTGCCGGTAGTCGCGAGTACTTGAGAGTTATGGACCCACCTTCTGCTAGAAAGCTGCTGTGAAGCAGCTGGTTCCAGTCAAGGCAAAATAACACGAGTACGAATGTGGCGAATAAATTGTGAGCTGCAGCCATGATCGGACATTTCTGGGACACACACGAATACTCCTATCAAATGAGATTAACAGTTATTGAGGGCACAAGGCAAAGAGGTGAACTAGAAATCGTAAATGCGAATACAAAGAGTAGATGCGTCTTGCGAGTCTTCAAGCGATTTCACAATCTATAATACAAACTTAGATATCACCATTTGTATTGCGTTAATATTAAACTGGAAATATATGAACTGCCATTGTTATAAATTCGCCGAAAAATCTTTCACGAATGCTAAGTTTGAAGGCGTTGAGAAACTATTAACAGAATAACACAAAAATTATTTATTTGCTTCATATGGCATAAAGATCCTAGCAATTAATGGATATTTATGAAAAAAATATAAATTTTCCACACAATCCAGACCTCTGTCCAGGAATCAAAAAGTTATTAAAAACAAGAAGAAACCTGCGGTGTATTTTCCAAAGTTGTCGGTTTTTTTATTTCTGTGATGTTTCCTATTATTATTTATGTTCATTGTCGTATTATTGCCAACACTCTTATTAATACCTGTCATTTTTATTACTATTTCTTTATGCATAGATACCTAAGTACCAAGCCTTACTAAAAAAAGAGTCAAAATAACCCAGAAAGTGAATATTTTCAATATAACAACGGCATATCAAAAACAATTGTTAAGTACATAGAAGCAGCCTGGTGAATCAGTGGTTAAGGCAACTGACTTGATATCGAAAACCCTGATTCGAATCCCTGTCTCGGCGGGGATTTTCATAGGTCTTCACCTCTGGCACAGCCTGCCGTGAAAAGTAAAGTAAACCAGAACTCTTCCGTGGTTCGGGCTCCACGTTAAACGTAGGTACCCTCTAGGGCAAGGCTGCTCAACCCTAGGCCCGCGGGCCACATCTTTTGTGCTTCCAGAACCAGTTTTTAATTAATTTATCCAAAGAAAATATTGACGTTTTCTCCATACTCAAAGATTTGAAAGAGAAGCTCAATATCGTCACCCTCAATTGTTCTACGTAAGACTAAAATTAGTTGCTTATTCCAGTCGTTTCATATCAGATTCCAGGATTTCGAAAAAAAATTTTTTTTTTGTGTATCCTTTCATAATCTATTTGACTGAAATAATTCGTTATCCTGCCAATATTCAGTTGGAACTCACTGAATTGCAAAATCACTCTGCGCTAAAAAGCATTTTTGCAGAAAGATTTCTTCAAAGTTTCAAAATTCTTTAGAATATTTTTCAAATTTCTGGAAACTGGTACCAAAAGAAGACTTTCCGGCAATAAGTAACCTGGCCTTTCATTTCTTGAGAAGTTTTCGATCAACATATGTTTGTGAAAAGATTTTTCAGATCGTAACTATGCAAAAAATAAATATCTAACTGATCAACATATTTCTGACTTGTGTTTACTGTCAACATCTGATCTGACGCCTACAATAGGAAAATTATTAAAACAGAAACAATGTCAGAAATCACATTGATTGTACCAATTCCCTAAGGTTTTTTTTAGGTTTTCAATTTGGTTACATCGAATTTTGTTTCTTCATTTCCCTCTTGATTCCAGTAGACATTCTATATTGTTTTCTCTGTTCAGACTATCGAAAATTACATACGGAGATAATTAAATGACGGAAATAAATATTCACATGCTGTTGTGTGTTCTGTACGTTATTTTAACTCTGACAAATAAAACGAATGAAAAGCTACGTCAAATGGCTCAGAAACTCCTCCCCCCCCCTAGCGTAACTTACCAGCCAACCCCCCCCCCCCCCCCATAGACCGACCGACGTAGATAATGGATGCTCCCTAGCAAGTTTTTCTTCAGTTTGAAATAGTAAAGTTCCCTGTGAGCGTTATATTCGCAAAAACGATAACATATGGCATGTAAAGATAGCGCCGCCAGTGTTGTTATAAGAATCAAGTACAAACGTTTTTTACTTTTCAGCTAGCGGTAAATCCTAATTAGACAACAAATAAATTGGTGGATTTTTTTTCTGTATATAGCTTATTGTTTGAGCAAAGATTAAAGAATCGTTTGTCTAAAAAATCGTTCGTTTAAAAAATCGGTCCATATACTACTTGTTTTTGCGAATAAAGTCGGTGGGGGGGGGGGGGGAGGCAGACGGGAAAATAGAAGATTATTTCAAACAATAAAAAACAAAAACTTAAAGAATAATTAATAAAATTCTATCTTTATGTAAGTAATAAAAGAATCCCAGGAAGAGATTCACTGAGAAGACACTGCAACATTAGTATGCAGAGAAAATCAGTTCAACGGAATTAGTATATAGCATTTTGTTTGTACGATTTGCAGTACGAACAGCTACAAAAGTGGTAAACACAACTACATGTACACTTGGAGACAGAATTCGCGAGATCCCTCGCCTTTCGATTATGCTTCGTTCTAGACATGACAGCATAATTGGTAGGAGGTACCCTAAACTTATTCACATTGCAGACGGATTTACTGTTATTAATTATTATTATTACTACTGAAACTGTAAGTACTGCGATCAGGTTATACTTACCTTCTACATATGTCATGGTGTAAACAAAATTAAGGTATTCTTATTCCATACTCTTGAAGTATGTAGAAATAACTAATTTATATTCCGTGTTTTAGTTCACCAATTGAGTATTTTCGTAAATGCATTTTCTACTTGCGCTTGACACACACAGTTCGATAAGTCCATTAAAACACTCTTATTGGTTTCACAATTTTTTATCCGTGCGTAATTTAGCAATTCTTTTCAGTATTCATCATGTAATTTCGTTTGCTAGCGAATTGTTAAATGTTTATTTAAAAAAATAGCAGTGGCTATCAAAATTACGAAAAAAAAGTGGTATCAGTCCTCTATATCAATCGATTTCATTATTTAAATAGTTATTATGAGCACAAATGGTGATAATCGTGATTATTTTAGCTGTAGAACTCCGAACTTGCCTCTGAGCGTCAGCGAGTCTCTCGCGGCGATCTCATATTTTTTAGTTTTGGTTAAAGTTTTGGATATGAGAGGTCTATTTTATCATGAATTTAGTGTACCACCTACTAGTTATGCTGTCCAATGAGGTAGTCGTGTCTAGAACGAAGCATAATCGAAAGGCGAGGGGTCTCGCGAATTTTTTCCCCGACTGTACCTACACTTACTGACATTTTTTCCTGTTAACGAGAAGCAATTAAACGTTTTCTTCCTCGATATGGTGGTTTCTAAAACTCAGAAAATCATAAGTTCTGCTCTCGAATACACGTTTACTGTATTCAAAGGAAACAATCCTGGAACATTTCTATTGGGATGCCGTAAAAGCTCCAATACTATATCCATACAAATGAATTGTAAACTACAACCTACTTCCGTGGATTATGTATTGTATAAATCTCATAATTTAAGCCCTGCAAATGTTTTCATATTTTTTTTTTATTTTATGGCTCGTCGACCTCGAGGTCATTATAGGCGGGATAAGACTGGGGACGTGGAACTGGAATGAATTCGGTCATGGCCTTTTTGAAGGTAGCATCCCGGTATTTGCCTGGAGTGATTTGGGGAAACTATGTAAAACCCAAATCTGGCTGCACGGAAGGGGATTCGAACGACCGTCCTCCCGAATGCGAGACCAGAGCTTTAATCACTCGCCCATTACGCTCGGTGGTTTCAAGTTATGTAAAACCTGTCAAGTACAGATATTCAGTTCGACCATATGATTTAAAATTGTTAAAGTCCTTCCAATATGTGTTCGTAATCTTTAATTTGTGCAAGATTAAAGGTATAACAACAGAAGTATGGAAATTAAGTAGCAATAAGGAAGTTTACCAGAACATAGAAAATATAGCAGAATTAATAAGAAAAAGGAGATTGCTGTTTTTTTTTTTTGTACATATGTATGGAATGATTGATTCAGACTAACAAAAAAGATATTCAATTATCTTTGTGGGAAAAAATCAACAACCAACTGGAATCAAGAGGTTAAGAAAGATTTGGAAAGAAATACGACAAGAGAAGAGGAAATTATGGAAAATGACGATGGAATACTGGATTGAAAGAAAGAAAAAACAACTACAAAGGACGAAGAATTTAAATTGGAACGTAGTCCCAGAAGACCTTATTGGAAAGAAGAAGAAGAAAGCTAAACACTTTTTAACGCTGTGAACAGGGATCGGCACCACCCTCGCTGTAGTAGACAGTGATAAAGCTCTGCTGCACGGGCGCTCGGCTGCGCTTGTTTGCAGAACAAGTGTTGTGGTATACAGAGAAGCGTCTAACAGCTTTTTGTGATCTCTCTTCTTTTTGTGTACGTCTGCAAGTTGCAAACTGTCAGCATTTTAACCCGTGTTGCGATGCAGCCAGCTGAGTGACACAGCAGCCACGTAGTCTTATCTCGCGGGGGGTAAACGAAGTTGTCCAAATAAATCGTCGTATTTGTTTTCTTCACACATGGTCTATAGTGGTGTACGGATCTATTGAAGTTTCCTGCTTTAAGTGCAACCCGGATTTAGGAAGCAGTTTAGAATACGTATTTGTGAAATAAATAACTCTGGGGTTTTCTGTCTTGTCCTTGTATGTAAGAGTAAACCTGATGAAGGCAACGATGGCAGTTGCCGAAACGTTGTTAAAAGAAAAAGAACTAAATAAATCAATTAACCGGCACAAAACCCGAGAGTTATTTATTTCAACAATACGCCGGGAAAAACTAAAATGTCATACATATTTGTGATTTACTGGCTGTCACAGAAAGCTGAACTTCATGAAGATACAGCCGTGCGTTGAAAAAATTTACGCACATTTTGATAACATACCGCGAAGAAATATTACAATTTGAATATCGTGTTTTTGTTTTGTTATGAATTCGGGAAAATCACAGCCGGATTAAAACAGCGCGGAAGCCGTGGCAAATGTGTGGAAGGGGCAATTGGTTTTCGCCGTCCGGAGCAATGGTAAAAAAGAAAAAAAGAAAAAAAAGAGAGACAGAGAGAAAGAAAAGGTCGGCCATTTGACCGGGAGGTCCCCGAGAATGGGTGCGGTGCCCCCCCCCCCCCCCCCAAGATGGCGCCTCCCCCCCATCCCAGATACACAAACTACGTAATCCCGTCTCAGTATTGTGAACCATTTACGTAGACATGTATAAGTGTTGTATCTATCACCTAGAAATTAAACAGAAAAGCTCTTACCAATGGAAACATTGTGCAACTAATACCAGTTTACAACAACGAAACCGAACTCGCTAACGTGTGTGAGCTGTTAACGTAGAGAGAAAATCGTAGTTTAGGAGGTAACCAAAACTTCGAACCGCCGACCTCAGCAGCGTGCTTGCTTTGCGTTGCACGGGTCCGGCCTAGGGCATGGGTGGTTTTAATTAAACGTGGTGTTCCTTACAAAAGAGGGAAAATAATCACACTGATATGAAATCTATGCATATTATGAGAGACAAACACGTTGAGCCGGCTATATGACTAACATGGCCAAATGTAATTAAAAACACACACACACTTCAAACGAACAGGGAATTAAGAATGGCGGTCAAGCCTCACAACCCACCAGATAGCCTCCTCTCAACAAAAATGTCCAATCTGACTGACTATCGCGAGAAACATAGGAATGACATAGCAGTAAATATAGTTTTAATTATTAATAAATAAATTACGCCAAAGCAATTGACTTTTTTGTATTTATTGGTCTCCCGTACGCGTTTCACTTCTTTTGCAGAAGCATCTTCAGCGGGTTTTTTCTTTTGTGGTCTATTGTATTTCTTTTAGCTCCATTCTCAGCATCAGTGCTTTTGCATTTTCGGTGGGAAGTGTCTTCATGTTTGAGATTCACAACATTTGCAAGTAATAACAAACACATAGTGCAGTGCAATAAAGTGTAGTGTTGTGAATCTCAAACATGAAGACACTTCACACCGAAAATGCAAAAGCACTGATGCTGAGAATGGAGCTAAAAGAAATACAATAGACCACAAAATAAAAAAACCGCTGAAGATGCTTCTGCAAAAGAAGTGAAACGCGTACGGGAGACCAATAAATACAAAAAAGTCAATCGCTTTGGCGTGATTTATTTATTAATATTATCATCAATTGAGAAAAAATGATCCACAACATCCAGATAGTAAATATAGTTGTTGTAAATCGTGAGCACTGTTATTTTACATGTTGTATGAAGTGTCCGGTTTCATAACTATAATAGGATCACTTTTTTCCATAATATGCAACTTGCATGTAAATAAATGATTTCGCGACCGCATTAATAGTACCTTTGCTCACTCTGAAAGTAGGAAGGGCGAATGGTAGTTGAAACAGTAAGGTAGAGTGTGGCCGGCCCAAGTAGAGTAGGGCCAAGCGAGCTAGCTTTGCACTGTACATTGTGACTGTAGAGCCACCTTACAAACTATCCACCACATCGTTGCTGACAGTCCTCTTCGAGAATACAAAGGAACAATAGCGAACATACACAATGCGTCTATCAGTGCAGTTGAATGGATAAAAACATTCACTGTACAGGCATGTGAAGTGTACAATTGTCAAATTGTCCTCACATTTTGTATGCCGGTATCTTCTTAGATATCATACGATAAATAAACTACAAGAATTGCCGGTTCGACTGTTTTGTCCACTGTGCAAAGTAAAGAAACCTGTCGACTATACGAACACACTGAAAGAATCAACAACAAAGTTGAAGCTGGCTGTATAAACAACATGCCAAGACGCCTTGGATTAAAAAAAAAAAAAAAAAAAAAATGTAAAGAATTGCAAATTGAATTAAAATTGTTGCAAGGTAATTCTTGTGTGTGTTTCCGTTCGTGTGCTACTGCTAGTCGCGTGTCCCGTATTCATTACCATTGGCGATGTGCGATACTGGCTATCTTCACCGAAACGGCAGAACCACGGAATGAAATTAGCAAATGAAACTTATCTGCTGGCAGAAAGAAGCGTACACAAAGGGCCTTCATCCAGGAATCAGCTGACAGTTGGAACTGTAGGTTGCAGCGTAAAATTAAAGCAGTTTTGACAGAACTTGAGATTACAGGAACATGAAGCAGCTTCACGATGCATGCGCTGCATTACAATATTATCCTTGAATTTGTGCCATTCTTCTTCCTGGTGCAAGCAATGTGTTTAACTCACTACGAAAAAAATTCTCTGGAATCGTTGCTTCGTGGTGTGCAATTTACAGTTGTGACATCATTAATCCTCCTTATGGCTGAATTCCAGAACAACATTATTATGTTCTTACCACTGTCGAGAGCTTGTAACATTGCCGTGAGACAAATGCATCCCAAAGCACGTTCATCCGTAGTTGTGTCAAAGATAAATTAAGGAGTAAAACCTAAAGCAGAGCTATCATCTCCCAGATATTCATTAGACTGACATGTGTACGGTAAGATTGGTTCCGGATACTATACGTTGACCGTTTCAGCCTAAATTCACTTCAGGAAATAATTATTTGCTGAATGATTTATACTGTCCCATTTTAAAATTTATAGGACAATGTGGTGGACTCTGCAAAGCAGGAAAGGGGGCGTTCTATGGCAAATCTGACAGCAAAGTACAATGCTGGTGCACACCGTTGAGCCTATATTATCGAACAATGGGACTCCGCAGACGTAGTCTTCCAGGCGAATGATTGCTCGAAACATATTGTACATCGCGCCACGGACGCAGGGTGTTATGCTACGAAGAATATTCCCCTGGGCTTTCGTGGGACCTGTGGTAGTGATCGAGGCACCATAACAGTTGTGGGCTACGTGAACATTATTGCCGACCATCTGCATCCGTTCATGTTTCAAGTCTTCGGCGACGGTGATGGCAGCTTCTGTTCATGTTTCAAGACCAGAATCATGGCGCAGTGGTTTGAGTGAGCTCACGTTATGTATTGGCCACTAAACTCGCCTGATATCAGGTAGGATACATCTCCGGCGCTATAGATCGCTGGCTGCGCACCAACAAATCTGACGGCCTTTGATTTAAGATTTTTCGGTGCCCTGTGTGCAGACCTCTGGTGCCAGATACCTCCGGAAACCTACCAACGTCTTGTCGAACCCATGTCACTCCAAACATGGTATCAGGTGGATATAATTTTTTTTTTCATCAGTATTGCTGGCGGATATATTAAAAACATGATCAAAACTTTTCTTGGTGAAACATAAAACATCAGAGAATGATGCTGCTCGCTAATACGTTACAGTAAACGCAACTCCTGATAAAAAAAGGAACATGAATAGCAGAGTGAATGCATAAATTTATACGTGTCTTCGCTGGCTGAAATATTAATCAAGCAACCACCATAAATACTGATAGTGTCGAATCGCTCGGTGTTGTCACAAATCACTGAATAATAATTTACAAGGTACCGTATTTTCTCCACTCGAATTTCGACACCATACTCTTCCCGGAGACAAAATGACTAGATAACTTCAGTCAGCGACTGACCAGACTCAACGTTTTTGACTTGTTGTGGTAAACTTCAGACACATTTGAATTATTTATCCTCACATTCAAGGGAAGGTTAAAATCGTAAAAAGGCCGGACATTGTGTTCGTCTTACTGTTTGGTGATAGTAAGTAAGTTAATTTCCGAGGCGACCGACTAAAAGCGCACAGGTGTCATAAGCGCACAAGGGTCCCTTTCCTGGAAGCACCGTCTATAATCCTCTACCTTCCTGGAAAGACGGTATCGCCAGAAGAAACGCACAGTCAAGCGCTGATGGCCTCTGAAGTTAGGCGAGCACTTCGGATTTATAGACGGGCGATTAAAGACCAATTTTTTCAGCAACACAACTGTCGAAAACTGATTTGAGAGGTTGAAAAATTGCCAATTTGCCATGTAAATACAGAAAAAAATGTATTTCTTTACTATTTTTAGTTCCGAGTATTGTAAAATATTGACCCATCACCGCCTTCGTAAGCCAGTAATTGATATAACCGAAAAAAATACTCCTTGGCGATGGACGAAACCATGAAAGATTCTTATATTTAAAATAAAAAATCAATGCCACCACAATACATATACTCCCTATTGACCTTCGCAGTGGAAAATCCTAAACTCTTTAGTCTCAATGCTAGTAAAAAATGATAAATTCGCTGGAGCTTCTTTATTCTCCATCTTACCACAGAAAATAAAAAATTATCTACGAAAACCTAATAGATTGAAATCCAGACATAAAGAGTTTTTATTTAAGTGGGTGCCCATTTCATTCCGTGAAAGAATTTTCTTACTAGGATTTCGTAGCTAAAGATGACTGGCAAAATAGTGTATGTTCTTGCGGTGCAGAATGGGAAATTGTCAAAGTTATTCACATTCACTAAAATAGTGAATGATTTTCTTTTTATGGAAACCGTTTACAAATGCACCAATTAAAATATCTGGAAAGCGTAATCATATGTAGTAATAAGCATTAGATATTAGCAGTTAACATTCGAAATTGAACGTGCTAATATGATGTTAAATTAATCGCTAATCAGTAGCTGGTAATATTTATTTATTAATGATTATAAGTACTGTCCCACATTCCCGAAACTCTTAATCTAATCCAACCACAACACGTGCAATGCCCGTATCTAATTCTAATGTGCATTACATTTCTGTGAACCTTGGATTACAAGAAGAAATTATTATGAAAATTATTGTGCGATTTGTCAATTCAGAAAAAAAATTCTATGTCAATTTTTATATTCAACAACATTATACATTTATAAAAATACCATTGGCTAAAATAAATGATATTTTATTATCTGGAACAACTTGAAATTTTCCTTTAAGTAACTTTTGACCAGTAAGAAGATATGCCCAGTATAGGTATTTTACGCTTATTTTTTTTAACATAAGTATAGAGTGACAATCTCGACAAAATACATTCTGGCATTCATGTGTTGCGACTAATTAGTAGGCTGATCGTGGCAAGTGCTTTTTTTTTTTGCCACCTCTGTTTCAATCGAAGTGACAGAAAATCGCTAGAGTGCGCCTAGCCCACATTTTCCGGATAAATTTCTAATAGTGAATAACTCTTTTTAATAACTAATTTCCCTCACACTTTTTCCAGGCTTTGCTGCCAGTAAACTTCACTGTACGAATGACAAGAAATAACAAGAGCCTAAACAGGTGAGCTTTGCTGGATATTCAGGGTAGATTTTTTCTTGGAATTCTCAACTGCAGGCAGGCCCGGGTAGGTATAATTACCCACCGAGCTTCGATTGTCACTGTGCGCTTTTGTCATATAACCAATTTGCGAGGCCGGCTGACTGATTAGTGTGCATGAGATTGTGTTACCCCGCCCTGTTGCGCTCTCGCCTGCATTAGGGCTTTCAGCTAATTGAGCTGAGGAATATAAGTGACTGGCGTCTGGTTTGCATTATACACACACTGATTGTACGCAGTGATAACAGAGCCCTGCCAGTGACACAGCCTACAGAGACTGCGATACTAGCTGCAACAGGCATTCACCTTTAAGGGGACGGAACTTCCATGGCGCTATTCTTGGCTTTGCAATTGGCGGAGTATGTTTGTATTTCATTTCGCCCGCAACTGAGTAACTACGAGTACATATCTTATTACACTGTACGTAAATGTCTGCAATAATACGTGTATATGATACAGAAGAAAAACAATGGCATTTAAGGAGACTAAATTGTGGTCACATAGATGTCCGGGTGACACCACGTAGTGATGTGTAAAGCCGACGTTTCGACCTTCATGCTGCGGTCTTCTAAAGGTGCGTTCCCACGGTGCGTCCCTCGGGGCGTGGTAGTGGACGCCTTTCATCTTGCCGCATATGCTAGCCTCGGCGTGCCTCGACCCACCGCCAGGCGGTAAAAGATGAAAGGCGCGTAATGCCACACCACTTGCCATGGGAATGCGACTTACTAGAGCAGAAGTGCGTTTTTTTTATTGATGTCGTGTGCTGTTATACTCTGGCAGCCCACTGCCAGTCTAGAGAGTTCGGCCACCTGACCAATCAGGATGTCCGATCCGTCATGTGTGTTTAGTATTAGTTTCATTTAATTAATACGGACTTTTCCACCTTAACTGTTATTATTAGCTTCAGAAATAAGATTATTAATGGTTAGCGTTCCTCAGAATCTTCTCGCGTGGAACATTGAGAAGATAACCATTCTTCACGATCACACGTATCACCTGCATGCCATCATCCAGCCTCGGAAGTCTACCATCACAGACCAAACCATGTCAACGACGTCACAGAAACAAAAGTCCAAATGAATACTGCATAAATGAAGAGAAAATACTAAACGTGTTTGTGAAGAGATAGATGCATCTTAAATTCTTTGATCAGCTAAACACAACTATAAGAAAATTAATACAAATGTGTAATTCTAGTGATTACATCGAAGATAAAGTTTTTTCGAACTTATTAGATCAGAGTAGTAAATATAAATATCAGATTTTTGAAATATTGTATATCTCCACGTATACTACCAAATCTTTCGTAGTGAATACACTGATACTGAAAAACAAAATTATTTGCCGACAAGATTTGTATGTTTTTCCTTTGGACTTATGGTTACAACTACAATCAGCTATTACCCGATTCAATGGATACGACTTCTCCAATCTACAGAGCAACAGGCAGGGACTCCGTAACTGATATTCGCTCGCGGTTGTTTCGTTTGTAAAATTTTAATAAATTCTGGATCTAATACCGATGCACTAATTATTCTAGCTAATTACGGTATTCTGTAAGAGTAAAATGAGTTGGTAACTATTTTTATGTTTAACGGGAAAGGTATAACAGAATTAAATAATAAAAAATCATACATATTGACATTAGAAGAAATTTGTACGTTGACGAACTTCATCCATGAAGGAAACCTCCAATTCTTTATCAAAATTTGTTCTTACTGCCGATTTCCTAGCCGTAAACCCTCCTTCCCCCACAATTTGGTAGTGATATCTTTTTGTGTGGTACCGAGCGTGGTAGGTGAGTGGTTAACGTTCTGGCATCGCATTCGGGAGGACGGCTGTTCGAATCCCAGCCCGGGCATCCAGATTTGGATTTTCCATGGTTTCCCCAAATCACTCCAGGCGAATGCCGGGATGCTTCCTTCAAAATTCCATGGTCGAATTCTTTCCCGTTCCTTGTACCCACTTCAATCCCACCTCTAATGACCTCGACGTAGACGAGGCGTGAAGCCATAAGTAAAAAATAATTAAATAAGTAAATACATTTTGTATGGCTAATTGGCCGTTTAGACCGTAATCTAATAATCCTTATGCAGCGAGCAGCCAAGTTGTTTGGGTTTGACATATCGTCGTTAAGCAATGCTTTACAAATCTTTGTCGAATAGTGGATGCCTTGCTTGTTACACATGGCAGAAATTTTAAGAGAGGACTGCCTCATTTTGCTTACTACTTTCTTTTTCCGCTTTTTTTGTCTCATAAGATCGGTGAAATCTCTTAGGATTTTAGTATCTGTATAGTAGAAATGGTACACAATTATGATGCTGTCTATTTAAAATTCATTCACTTCTCTGTTAGGCGTAGGCTTCATTATGGTAACTTTAAGTACAGTTCACCAAGGTACAATTGTATCAGGAGGCTGGAAATGTCTGCCGGCTTTCCCTGTCAGGTAGCATCTACTCTACTTCTGATTGTGTATCACCAACTACTGGCTAATCCACTTACGACACCGCCATAAATGAACCACATCAGCATCTCTCCGTCAAGTCTCCAGGAGTGTAACCGGAAACTCTACTCAAAGGACGGAGTAGCTGTCAGACGGGTACTGTGAATTTGTAAGCCCTTGTGGCTTTCGTAAGAATAGGCCTGATCCAGTTTCTCCCTTGTTTCATCTTTCACAAACAACAAACTCCACTAAACAACGCAGCATCACACTCAACCACGACTACAGTAAAATTTGCAAATCCTTCATAGTAAACGCCTATTCCCGAAAACTTTTTCTTTTCTTTCTTTTAATCAGTATCTCTACTCCAATACATACCGATGCGACTAAATAAACTTACAAAGTTCGACACTGTGCACTGCTTCTGCGAGCGATGGGTAGGTAGCTACAAGCTCAACGAGAAATGCAGTTTTTACGGTGCAGAGTATTAAGCAACAATTTCATATGCATTTTCACCATGCAATTGTACAGGATCAACGGGACTTACGTTTTATGTAGAATACAAACAACAGAAGCTTTCTTATGTACTTGACATGACCAAAGCATGTTTTTATAGGAGATGAATTACAAGTCAATCGCCTCTTAAAATTCTAGCCGATCCCGGGATTTGAACTGCAGATCATTCTATATTGAGTACAACAATTAGTTGACGTGCGAGCAAACAGCTGTTCACTGATTGCCTTTTGCAGAGAGCTGGGCCGTTTACGAAACACACTATTTTATAGATGCAACGCTATCAAAAATTACTATGAGCTACCCGTTTTTCGCTATTTGGAGTGTTCGCTGTATATTAATCCAGCACTTATCGGTCCTAAATTTGAGGTCATATGGGAGATTGTTGATGAACAGTTAGTGATTATTGGAGATTCGTAATTTAGCGGTCTCAGTACCTGGTTCTCGAGGTTATTTATTACTAGTTATTTGCTGTAATGATGACAGATGGATCACACTCGACAGGGCAGTGCAGATACACACTTCAGCTCTGACTTCAGTGCAACTCGTCTGCTGGCACACGTCCAAGCGATAAGAACCTCGTTTGACAGCACAATCTTTTCGTTCCGGTATTTACACGGAACTTCATATTTAGAGGTCCCATCAAATGTTTTTGAATAGTTGTCGGGAATGTATTGCCGTGAGCAAAATGGTAGCGATAACATTACACAGACTCCGTTTAAACATTATACACAAAACCGCAGTTAGTGTTATGATACCGAGCTTGGTGGGAGATCGATTAAGGTCGGTTCGAATCCCTGTCCGGGCATCCAGATTTAGGCTTTCCATGGTTTTCCAAAATCACTCCTGGCGAATGCCGGGATGCTTTCTTCAAAAAGTCATGATCGAATTCCTTCCCGTTCCTTGTTCCCAGTTCCGCCTCTAATGACCTCGAAGTCAACGTTTGGTTGTTATCACTCATTATCACCATTTGTTTACGAAACTCACTACTTTATGGATGCAACGCAATTAAAAATTACTATGGGCGATCCGTTTTTCGCTATTTGGAGTGTTCGTTGTATATTAATCCAGCACTTATCGCCAGCGAAAGATACAGCTGTACTATCTGTCGAAAGTTTTGTGTGTGTGTGTTTTTATAAATCGAATCTGGCCAGATAAAATTTAAATTTGTTGTAAGAGTAAACTGTGAAAAACAAGAAACTCACTCAACCGAAAAATCAAGTCAAATTTAACATGGAAACAAAGATTTGAACTTTGTTGTTAGCGTTTTAACAGTATCAATCACCAGAGTTTCTTTATATTTAAATTTCCATTCTGAATTTTCTGTCAGTTAAAACGAAGGAAATTAGCACTTAAGTGGTAACTTCTTTTCTTCAGACTCCATCTCATTCCTGTGCATTTGAAATAGTGATTATCAAGAGTCTATCTTTTTTCATCACCAGTATTTCGACTCGTTGCGCATGCGAAAACAAAAATCACAGAAAAGCTAGTAACAAATTTCTGGAAACATCATTCATTGGATTGTGCTGATGGAATTTTGAATCACATGCCAGACACATAGATTCGCATGAGCTCCCTTACTTTGGACATGTGTGCAGTGATCTCATAAATGTCGTTGACAATAAACACCCTGGCCAACATCTTGACTCCGGGAACACATCGGAGGCTGGCTTGGGTGGAGATAATCGGATATCCCTCTTCCACTCAGTCTATTGTTCAACCACAAAGGCTCCATACACTTTCGCTCCAGGTAAATCCGTATCGGCTGTTTTCCCATGAATGGTATGTGGACGTATGCGGCGCAGGAATTCTGGCAATTTCTGTCCGCCAACGTTGCATATTCAGCGAAACCTGTAAGTCTTTACCTCAAATAATTAACATTATTGTTTGAGCATTGTGCGAGCAGCCTCATTAAGCTGTCTCGTTACAAACTTATCCCTTCGTAAATTGTGATGACCAAATATCGGCGGTGGGGAAAGAAGTGTGGGTGACGGAGAACAGGAATGACATAGTGCACTACCCTAAGGTTTCTTGGATCGTCCGGAACGAGTCATACACAGACAGCACGCAAAGATTAAATGCCAGCTCCTTTGCGCGTCGATCTACAATTTAAGGTGGAGTTCGAACCACTGAGCGATCGTCATGCACCTTAAATACATAAAGCAAACAATTTGAGATATAAGGCACGTAAAAACTCCCATTCCTACCTGGAAGCGATCAACGGACTTAGTCACAAGTTGCCGGACCTCTTAAATATGCGGTAGATAATCGAGACAATTGTAAATTTATTCAGATCTCTAATTCCCTATATAATCGTAAAATGTATATATAATCGCAAAATCGCTACTTGTATGTGATGACTTAAATGTAGGTAATATTAATCACTTCCTTTAAAAAGAAGAGCTACTGGAATATTAAGCTGGTCTCGGCTGGGGCACGATGGCCAGATCCTGGAATTTGAACATGCTGGGAAAGTTGGAACTACTGCATCTCTCTAAAGCCGCATTCCCACGATCCCTTATAGGAGAGGCGAGACGGGACGGGACCTCATTAGCCGAAGTGTAGGGACGACCGCGGGCCGCAGGCTAGTCCTAGCTTAGCTCGCCGCCACCTTCCGCACCACGTTGCCTAGTGTCGTTTGGCACAGAGCACTTCACAGCAACAGAAGGGGAGCGCACCGCTGCTTCAAACCGATGGCAACATCACACCGCTGCACACGCCTGTGATGTTTACCGACTCAGAGTGGGTAGCTGCGTCTCGTCTCCGCTAGCAGAGGCGGTCCTGTTCCCATGGCGTCCTGTCCCGTCCCATCTCGTCTCGCCTCTCCTACAAGGGATCGTGGGAATGCTCCTTAAGAGGCGGGCGGTGAACAGTCTAATAAATTAGTAGCTCGCGAGTTTGTATGTTGCCTCCCATAGTGTAAAAGATAAACGACAGATCAAGCAAACCAGACAGAAAAATTTCCATTATATATGCTGATGATATTGCACGTGTCGCTCAAGGAAAAAGTTACGAGAAAATGGTACAAAAATTAACAGATAGGTACCTTAGAAATTCTGGCTTTGTACAATAAATAAAAACACCTAAATCCATGAAAAACTGTTTGCTTGCGCATTTCACCTCCGTAACATGGACGCAAAAGGAATCCTCGGTATATTCTTGAGGGGAGTAAAACTTGAACACGAAACGGAGACAAAATATTTGGGAGTCGGTGTAAACCTTACTCTCTCACTTTTCCAAGAATGTAAATGTATGCTTAGCCCAAGCAACATGTGGATAGCTACCCACTCATGCCTAACCTGTGGACGTGGCTAGCAATGAATATGTTCCAGTTGTAAATGGATGCTCATGGTATGAGATTTATCCTTTGGCTGTTGTCGCCTTTAATTATTTCCCCTGAGTTCCTGTTTTGAATGCAACGCTTATGCATGAAACGAAAAACCTCGAAACAGCAGACACAGAACGTCCGTAAAATGGTCAAGAAGAAGCAGGCTACTGATGCTAGGTATCAATTATTGAATAAGCAATGCTCTTTACAGATGAAGAAATACCTCCCTTCGCAGAATGTCTGGAAACCCGGCCTACAGTTCGTCGTACATCATTATGGATGTTTCTTGAGCGCTGGTCGCCGACATTTAGAATCCAGAGGAACCAATAATCACAATTGTCACAATATACCATCTGTTAAACCATAAACCGCTGAAAATCAAGGGGTTCAAAATACTATAGTAACGTGGTGGAAAATGGGTGATTCCGACATGGGCAGTTGGTACTGTAGTGAAAATTTTTCTTCTCTGATGGAATGTGTGAATTTGTTGCACCCAGGAAAACCCGATTGTAGCGATAAAGAACTCTGAAAGAAGAAACTGAGATAATTGTGTTCCCGTTTACGGAAGATACACTATACTAACATTAAATCTCCAAATATACCACAATTTATACCGGAGTTTCATTGATTCATTACATAATTTATTATCCTTCATTTGGTATTTTTGAATAATTAGAAAACGTAAACTGAAATGAGGAGTGTTTTTTTAGTTGTATCGCCTTTAATTAGTTTCCCCGAGTCACTGTTTTCAATGTAACGCTTATGCATGAAAGGAAAAACCCCTTTGAACATTTGTTATCAGTTTTTTGTCTAGTGGAGACAACACATTGAAGAAAACAATTAAAAAAATTAAGTACAATATTACTATTCGATGAATGCTACATCTCCCAGCAAGTGCAGAGTAAGCAGTCGGTGCACATGAGTTTGGCTTTAGGCCAGTATTTTTAAAACGAAATTTAGTGTTTGCGGATACTTTTGTTGACAGATCAAGGTGTGTCCTCTCTCAAGGTTGGTCCCTCGAAGGCTGTAGCTCTAAGCTCATATATTGTATCGACTATCGGAGCCAACTACAAAACCTGTAGAACTGGTTCCAGCCAGCTGAGATAGCACTGGCGAGCTGGAATGCTCACTGTGTACGTTTACTACTCACTGAGAAATGTAATTTTATCATTCCTTACGTCCCTGTGTACACAACGGATTATTCTAGAATCCCAGCACTCATGGTCAATTTTTGATGAGATATTTGGGTAATAGATTTTATTTAATACATTCATATAACGTCACAACATTACAAGAAATACTTGTTTCAGTTCCCTTCTTGCCATAAACAAAGAATACCAATTTCTATTACGAATGATGTACCTTCTCTGCAGTCATGGAAATCTCGAGGATGTGAAGCTTTTAATCACCATACCTTCTTCAGTAATGAACTGATGATTCTATTATAATGGGGAGCCGTGGGGATGAGGTTAAGTATTGTCAGCTGTCTGCGGGACGTGTTTCATATGTTCTGTAGGATAAGTGTGTTTTTTGTTAGTGAAATGTGCAGTTTATGAGGTGGAGGTTAGGTACTATCCCAGCATACACCTAGGTCAGAGATCAGCAATCGTGTTTACGTAAGAGCCAGATAACAACAACAACAACAACAACAACAACTACTACTACTACTACTACTACTACTACTACTATTACTACTACTACTATTTTGCTGTGTCAGGTTGCAAAAATGAATAGATATCCTTTTTTAATAGGAACTTTTACTTATAAAACATAAAAATATTTATGTTTTATAAAGAAGTAATACTTTTACATTAGTAACATTTATATACACCTTTGCTGATACTTAAAAAAAATTTAAAAAATGATGATCTTATTATGGAATGGTGAAAATTTATACTAATATGAAGAATGAAATACGAACTTGTGCAGGGTGATTCCAGGAAATTTAAACGTGTTCTTGTTATACCTCCCGGATGATTTCACGCCTGCAACCACACTGGTGGCTACGGATATACTGTAATTAGCTAATCCCTATTATTTGTCTTCGTTCTCGACAAGCAAAACGGTAGCAATAGAAATTCAACCAATATTTAATCTATTTTTTGCATAATGTTCGTCTTTTTGAGTCGATTTTAGTTGTTAAGAATTGAATCGAGATGCGCATTAGAACCATAACATCGAAAAAACTATGAGATTGTTGTTTTTGTGCAAAACAGAATTTTGAAGTGAAATGTTATTGCAGGGAAATGTATAGTGCAGTTCTTCACTGCTGGATTCTTTAGCTTGTACAGAATCGTTACTGATTTAGGAAGTCAGTCAGGCAGACATGAGATGAGAGATGGGTGAAGCTAATTTTCACCATCATTTTGGAAATTACTTAATAAATCGCAGTTCTAGGCGATAGAAATGGAGCTAGGTGAAATTTCGCTAGTCACATTTTAGTTTTAAAATTTTTCACTGTTTACGTCGTACAGCTTAACATCTCCTACGGTGATCAGTTGCAATGTAGGTCTCGACAACCTGCAAATCAACACTAACCCCTCTACCTACTCCTGAAATCGAGTGTTACTTTTTACCCCTGCCACCTGCTACTTGTAATTCTTCCTCCACTATGTAGGCTGACTTCGTAACATACATACAAGTGTGTACCCCCCCTCCCCCCCAAAAATAATTATTTTTTAGAAGCTATATATTTTCAAATTTTTACAAAACATCCTTATCCTTTTCAAAATACTCTCCATTACAATTAATACATTTGTTCCACCGGTGCTTCCACTGTTCGAAACATTTACTGAGGTCATCTTTAGAAATGGCTGACAGCTCCTACCTCGTTATTTTTTTTACCTCTTCAGTGTTGTCAAATTGGTGCCCTTGCATGCGTGGAAATAAGAAAAAGTCACATGGTGCCAGGTCAGGCGAATAAGGTGCGTGGGGCAGCGGAACCATGCCATTTTTAGCCAAAAACTGCCTAAAAGAGACAGCTGTATGTGCAGGTGCATTGTCGTGGTGGAAGAACCAGTCTTCTGTCTGCCAAAAATCAGGTATTTTTGCCGAACACTGTTATGTAATCTTCTTAAAACTTCCAAATAAAAGATTTATTGACGGTCTGATGTGGGGGAACAAACCCTGAATGAACTACGCCTTGGTATCAAAAAAGCAAATGAGCATTGTTTTGATGTAAACTTGGCAGCAACCCTGTTGATTCCCAAATCTTCAGTTAAAATTCGCTGAATTGAGCTCCAAGATAACCCACTAATCTTTGAAAGTTGATCAATTGTCTGACGACGGTCTGAGAGCACAAGCTCTCCATTTTTTTCAACGTTTTCGTCGATTCGGGCAGTTGATGGACGTAGAGAACGAGGTTTGTCACCAATCGCTATGTCACCATTTTTAAACCGAGCGAACTTTGTAAGTTGTTTTCAACATCAAAATAGTTTCAGCAGCATTTTTAATGAGTAGAAAACAAAATTTCACAGCTGCACGTTATTCCCTTAAAGTTGCTATCATGAAATACGAAACAAAAACAAAACAGTGCTAGCAAAAACAATCATTGTAGATTAACAGAGCAAGCCAGGTGGACAACATAGGAGGCACTGAACTGGCAATGAGTTGCGCTATAAACGCCTAGCGGCAGAAACGCGTACTACATAAGCTCCGACCACGGGAATGCTATTCCGGTTATTTTTGGGTATCAGGGAGTCCCTTTCAATAGGGATTTTTTTTCCGAATAATCAAACGGATATCCTCTAATTCTTTTAAAATCGCTGTAGCTTACTTACATAAGAAATTTTAACCTCCTACGATGACGTTAACCAGTGCCGGGCAGACCCGAAAGTTTACGAAAAATGCTTGTTTTGATTATCCCTTGTAACGTGACTAAATCGTTATAATTTTGTATAATTTAGGGTTAAAAAAGATATTCAGACAGCAAAAAATTTTATATAATTTTAATTTTTTTTTAGAACGATTAGAATTATGAGAGTTTCTTTTTTATACTACGGGTACAATTTTCGGTGTGTTTGCACGAAAATTGTTTCTGTTCTTCATCGGCTGTAGTTAAACCATAAAAATCCTGCAATAACTCTTTCAGCTGTGCCGTTCACATAAAAGATCTTTCTTTTAGCCTGTTGTCCTATCCCAGATTGGAAGCCACTTAACTTTTTGGCCACAACCTGAAATATTGGAGGCACGGGTTCGATACCTGAGGCAAGGAGCGGCTCTCGCCAAAGGATTTTGGATGGAAAGTAGGCAGGCAATCTCACGCTAGAAATGACAAAGCCAATTCCAGAACATTGGAGTTTAATAACTTCAAACTGTCTACAGACAGTTTGAAATAGGTTGTTATTAAATGCTAGGTGAGGGAGAGAAAGTTACTGCTTCCCCAAGTCAGATCCGCTGGTCAACTACGGCAGCAATAATACGCAGCAGTACAGCGATGCAAACTGTACAGCACTACGTAGCAACTTGATGGTACTGGCCCCTCCCTGTGGTCTCCGTGATCCTTTATACTAGGTAAAAACAGTTAACCTCGTGTCACTTGGCTGAATCTTATTTAACCATGAACAGCAGCACGCCTGCTCGACCAGTGTGGTTGTAAACAAAACCAATGGGTGACACAAACTCTTATTTACATGATACTCCTTTTCCATCTGACCCCGACGGTAGCGCGCCTTCCTATAAGGTCTATTTATCCCCAACAGACCATGCTCTGCATCTGACCCTATCTGCAGGCGCCTTCCTATACGGTCTATTGATTCCAAATGACCGTTGCACCCCAACGCGTCTGCCCGCTTGGCTGTCCAACACGTGTGGCCAACACAGCGTAGGCAATACACAGGCTACAGCTAAATATCTTTTAATAATTATATTTTTCTTTAATATTGAGTATATTACACTGTACAAAAATAGCATTTCCTTCCATCGAAGATATTCTTTCCTGTAAAACACTGCTTTAAATTTTCATCCAATAAATCAAATGTTTGCTCTTCGCGGATACAAATTCATTTATAATTTTTTCTAAAACAGAATATAGATAAGCATTAAAAGATGTAAACCAATGTACAATGCACATACACGACAGCTAGTTTTACATACCATTCAAAGTAGAGATGGACATTTCTGCCGTCACAGGAGTGTACCTTACTACAAAATCAGATGTTCTTTCCCTTTCTAAATTACACACCATTTTGTGTTTCTTGCTCAATTTAAGTTGAAAACTTAGGAGACGTATCTTGAGCGAATGAACGGCTCTTGCCATACATCGATTGATGCAATACACGAGGATGCTTTATTTTCAGTTCTTTTCCTCTGTCTCCATCCAAGAATATAACTCATAGCTCAATCAGTTCTCTGTAGTCGTCTCTCAAGACAAGTTTTTTTTAATTCAGCCAAACAGAAATGTAACAAATACTCAATTTATGTGTCATTTTAATGTTTTATCAGAGTGATAATATCAATTTGATGCCGTCATGCAAAAAGTAACAATTTTCTTTCTACCGTTTTCTTAAAAATTGTTATATGTTTTAATAATTAATTATATTACATACTAAGATGAACATTATATAAACCTTTGCCATTTAAAAAGGTATTGGCTGAGGTTCTTTGAAGGTGGATGGTATTGGCACAGGTTCCGGTATTTTTGTTTGACAACGTCGTGGCGTGTTCATCTAGAAAATGAAAGAGGTGGTGAGAAAACATTAACTTGTCAGCATATCTCAAGGAGAGATGAACGATTACGAAATAGACTGAGATTAGACAAACCTTCCGCATCGTGCAAGTGTCCTTCTTCAGTCTGTTCTCGGTTTCTTTCTTCGGTCTCTTCTTCATCCATGTCAATGCTGACATCCGGAGGCTCGACGTTTTCATAAAGACCTTCGCATGATGTGCAGGTCGGGGAAAATGTAGGCCTGCCTTCCTGCATCCACAATTTCATTGGCAGCCTTTTTTACATTCGCAGGAAGTGTAGCGGACTATTGAGTCTGTTGCAGGGTCTGAGGGGGTCTGAACTGGGACGAGACCACTCTTTGTTTTTTTCCAACCCCATTCGTTCGCGTCTCTATGTTGCGTACCGTGCGTTGTTCGACCGGATGACCACAGCTGCGCGATGATGCTAATTGAGTTCACATTTTCTTGGGACACAGCTTTCAGTGTAAAAAAGGCATTTGAAGATTTTCAGTATTTCACTTGTGTTAAGCTGGGAATAACAGCAGCAGTAACATTCTGGATTGTTGCTGAAATGTCTGATGCAATCATCGCATTCCTAGACTAAAACATAAACGCACACATAGGGAATCAATTTCCTGTTCTGTCCGCACCTTGGTGCGGGAAAATCTGACGTAGTTAATTAAAAAATATTGAATTGTCACCGTTGTGATGGTTATTTATAGTTACGTTCGCGATGTTTCAAAGTGCTTAGCAAATTCATTTTTTTTGCATTAGGGCTTATCTGGTTGAGTGTTGTAGCTGAGATACGAGCTTCTTCTTTTTTGTTTTGTTCCATTAGGCACGTTATACTGTTCAACAATCTCAAGAACTTCATCCTCGACAATTCCAGCATCTCTCTTGTTCTTTCCACCTACCTCTTTCTCAATCTGTCCATCGCACACAGGAGTATTTGCCACAAAAAGTCGATCAAAATTATTTCTACGTAATTTGTTTTTTTTAATTTCGTTTCTTTTGTGTATTAGAACTTATAACTATGAAGTAGGAGTAATAATAAAGAACATATACTTTCAACACACACTTTATTGCATATTAAGCGAATTTTTACAAAATACCTAACAATAATCATACATGTACACTACAATAATATCATTCTGACGAACCGTCCCATCTTTATTCGTCGGATGCTTCATCTGGTGTCTGTACCTGCTTCATCTTCTGTCTCGTTCTCTTCTTGAGTACTCGGGTCCAATAAAAGTAAAATTTTAATAGTTTGTGATTTGAATGATTTAGATTTGTTAGGGGTTTGAGACTGATGAAGCTCAAATATGGATCCGAAGTCAATAAAAGCCTATTAATGACATTTGTGTTGCACTGGACCCGGTAAAATTTTCTAAAGTATTTCTCTTTAAATTTTTTAATATTTTCAGCTTCTGCTGCTGCTTCGGACAGAGTGCCTATAGGTAAAATTACATGCTCTATTATAATTGGGCCCTCAATCAATACTTCGTTTCGTGGCAGTGGGGAGCAATTTTTAATTTTTTTTTTTTTTTATCTATGTTAAACCCACTAGATATCATTCACAGAATAGTAGAAACCCAGTCGATCAATGTTTTGTAAATATCTGTTATCATGCGGACATCGTTTGATACAATCAGTCAAATCATCGAAAGATTTTCTAGGCCGACCCACATTGGACGGATTGGATTTTATGGGGATTGTAACCTATCATAGTATTTCTTTAAAAATACACTCTCATTTCTCTTAGCAGCATGCTATTTTGTTTTAATTTCAAATTTAAGCCTTTAGAACTTTTGTTTGAACTTTTCGGCCGTGAATGTCGGTTGATTCAAAATATTTTTCTCGACTAATTACAATATTTGTACGAAATAATTTCCTTTCTCGTGTTTACTCATATCATAAATAGCTTTCCGGGTCATGAGGTTGATGCCAGTGGAGCCCATGACAAATAAAATCTTAGATTACTTAATGTGACAGAAAAAAGTAAGTTTGTTTTATTTTAAAAAATCTAGAATTTTTCGAATAAATGGACGTTTGACACCTTTTGGCACCTAATTTTCAATGAAACTACAAGATAGTACACTAAACCAAAAACCTTCTAGAAATCAGACTCGGGAAAGGTCGGAAAATATAACAAAATCACTTTTTAAGACTTTTGGTAATAAAAGATGCGTATAAATTGAGTGAGCTTGCAAAAATGTACGTAAATAAAGTTGTGCGATACTTGTGGATGTATTTTACTATTATTTCAATTCTAGGTACCTGGCTGGACAATATCCGTCATTAAAATCACCACTATTCACTTGAAACCTCTCACAAATTTAAATGGTACGACTTATTATTTTCTTGTTTTTGCTGGGTAACAGTACGTCCGTCTTTCAATGTGCTCAGAAGACGACTGTTGACGGAGTGGGGGATGAAAATTATCTAAGAAACATAATGGGCTGTTGTTCTATTGACATTTACCTTGATTCAGGTAGATACAGATTCTTGGAATTTGCTTGAAGTTTTTTTTTTTTTTTTTTTTTTTACTTTTGATCGTCTTTTTGTGTAAAATACCCCTGTCATCGTCCACCTGCCCGGAAACATCAAATTTGCGGCTCTCCGTTACCGCTGGTCTTCTTTCATTGGCTCCTGAAGACGCGCCACCTGACTAGCCACGTGTTGCTGAACTCTTTCTATTACAGCTGTTATCCTCCACTGAGACTCCTCTGTTAGTCAGTGTCTTGGAGTTCTCAGTAAAAATTTCATAGGAAGTCCTATCTCTCAACTACCACTAATCCACTAACATTTTATTGGAAATTATTCCAAGTCTGTAAACATATTGTAACAATGTAAGATTAACGTTGGATATACCTGATGAGCAGTGGTTTGCACTGTCATGGTACTTATGCTCCACCTTGAAAGAAAGCGTATCTCGCCATAAAGACACATCTGCTGGACGTCAAGAACTGGTAGTGAAAAAAAGTAATCGTTAACAACTGAAACAGTTCAAGTATGTGGACACAATGTCCACAAACGTAGCATCCAGTTAAGCAGAAATAAAGACAATAAATCGGACAGAAAAGAGGCGCTCCACATATTAAACAAAATCAAGGAGGAAATCAAGAGAAATGAAAGCCATAATCAATTCATCCTGAATCTATATTATTCACAAAATGTCATCAACATTATACGTAATTATTTTCTATCGGCTGGCCAAAATTCTGGTATTCATCTGGAGTGATGAACCCAATCCCCTCTAAAGTATTATTACGTTTCGTATGGAGGATGCATTCAAGCGTTACGTGCTAATAAAGTTTTCAAACTCTTCTCCGTGGGAGTATGCTTCCGGTGCTTTATTTCTAATCATAGAAAGAACCCCATTGTTTCCCCAAATCACTTCAAGCGAATCCCGGGATGCTTTCTTCAAAAGGCCATGGTCGAATTCCTTCCTGTTCCTTGTCCCCAGTCCCATCCCGCCTCTAATGACCTTGACGACGATGAGGCATAAAACCATAAGTAAAAAGAAAAAAAAAAGGACAGAAAGGATCCAATATATTTCTTTTCGACAACTCTCGTATTCCTCATACCTTCCATGGTGGGAATCGTTGTCAATCATTTTCGCCACAAAAAGGCGAATGTTGGGTTACCGTCCCAAAAAGAGTAAAACATTTTAATTGAGTCTTGTATTCATCTTCTATCATTATGTGCATTCACGTTAAACAGACCGGTGAAATTACTAAAGATCTAATGTTATCTCTTGCAAGTCCAGCTGCGATTTGCGTGCAACAGCTTGCAAGTCCTGGTTAAATATCAGCTGATACACAACAGAAAAATTCTTCACGGGTACAAATTGTTTTTTCGCCAACGTGTTCGTAATTTTCCAGTGAAAAGGATCTCAAGATCACTTCAAGTCACGTGTATACCAAGAATTCTGTGATGTATGTTGTTATACGTAAATCAGTTTTCTGTTTATGGCAACGTTCCAAGTAGGACGTTGCGAAACCAGGCAAGTCCCAACCGTGTTTTGGAGATTTGCAGATTATATGAGAGTTGCCTTCGTCTTGGCAGATATTAATTGAAGGTTTTATTGGACTGGTTTCCTCGCTGGTGAAAAGTCGTGCTATTTTTGATAGTAAAAACATAAACCCACTCGGTTTAAGAATTAACACAATATCTATTACGCAACGCAAAGATATATTGGCTTCCAGACTACTCGACGGGAAAGCCCTTGATATAGTGCTATTATGTTTACTTAAGTATTACTTTCCTGAATATTAAAATTTTGGTCATTACTGGAACATTAGTAGTTGGAGTTTTATCTATGATCTATGGTTCAAATTACAATTGACTATTTAGATTTTGTGTAAACGATAACTCTGATAAATGTGGGAGCAACTAACTACGAACGATAAAGCCGATGTTAACATCCTTTTTAAACCAGCTCTGTCTCCTTCGAAATATTTTGCTTTATAATAATTTTATTGAATACATTAAACTGTGTTCTTGGGGATGTTAAGCAATTCGGCTTATTTTTTTTTAACCATGTTGCTGGAATCAAAACGTTAACTTTAAACACCACATTTTTTCTAGGGAAGTGAATGGTGGAGTTAATTCGGCTACATAGGAGATCAGGTAATAAACAGAAAAAACATAGTTAGTCTAAAACTGCATCACCTGCTGCCAGAAAACAAACACGTACTCGCGCAGGGAACAATTTAAACTTTCTGTTGTGAGTGAACATCCATTTCTCCTCTTCAAGAGCATATTGTTCGTTTTACTTTTTTCTTTTTATTAGCGGCATGAAAGAAGGGGCAATGTAGTTGTTCATCAAATACGTGAGCGCGATCAGCCGTGTTAGTGGTTACCCGCTGGTATCATATTAACCTATCAGCGGGGTGTGTCAGTGGCTAGCGCAGACTATTGCCTCAGAGTCACAAAGTAACCGTATTACAATGTCTACTGCACCAAGCATTCGTTGTTTCTTTTATAGAGAGAAAAATAAATTCTTTACTAAAGTAAAACAGTCTTCAAAACCATTACACAAGAATCTATTAACAGAAGTTAAAAAAAAAAAAAAAAAAAAAAAAAAAAAAAAAAAAAAAAAAAAAAAAAAAAAAAAAAAAAAGGGAAACAATTTTGATAGGATGTATTAAATAGACTATCCAACATTTTATGAAATGCTCTGGGGTAACTAGCAGACTTATGGAAGTATTATCACACGATATTTCGGCGATCAAATTTACTGTCGCCATCAACAGAAGATGGCGTTTCTTTGTAGTTGGCCTGATTGTATAACTGAATTTAGAGATATCTGGGCCCCGCAGGGGCCTGGTACGCAAGTGCCAGGTACGGGTTTGGCGAACCCGCGGTGCCCGAGCTGGAAACTTGTGAGCGCCGCAAGTTTCCCACACCGTAAACTCCTACCATGCTTCAACGACCACCGTAGGGCGTGGCGGTGGAACGTTGTGTGCCTAGGAGAACGGGGATCTTGGCTTCATCGCCCGGATCGCGAGGACGGAACAAACCTCTATAAAAAACCCCTCAACCTCAAGGTCAGCCACGTGCCGAGGAGGTGTATGGGTGATGAGGTAAATCACTCGTTAACGTGCAACCTCAGGGGCACCTGCGCACCCCTGTTGTATGAGCACTTCTTTTTTAACATGGTTTATACTCGTGGGATCAAAATTCCTTCTTCTCACAAAAAAACCAAAGACCCCTGCGGCCCGGGTGTGTCGCAGGCAAATAAAAATACACCCAGTTCAAAAAAGCGGGCGAGGGTTGAAAGCCCTCCCCCTGAACAGGATAAATGTAACGGAAAGGATTGTCAAATTGATAATGCCTTTGTTATCATGTCACGGATGGAGGGATCTTTTGAAAAGATCTCTCCTTTTTACATCCATAAAGGTTTAGAGGGTATTGCAGGTACCCTCAAATCGGTTAAAAAGCTGAGGAACGGGACTCTGCTTTTGGAAACATCCACCCAAAAGCAGGCTGTCCAACTCCTTAAGTGCGAGAAGCTCGGGGAGTTCGCAGTAAAGTGCGAACTCCACAAAACTCTAAATTCTAGTAAGGGTGTCATCACCTGCAGGGACCTTATGGATTTAGAGACCGAGGAACTCCTTAAGGAGTGGTCCAAAGATCATGTGGTCGAGGTTCGCCAGATTAAACGAAGGGTTAACGGCAGTCTTGAGAAGACAGCCACCTTCGTCCTGACGTTCGACACTCCGACGTTGCCAAAAGACATCAAGGCTGGCTATTTGAAGCTTAATATTCGCCCGTATGTACCGGACCCGATGCGCTGTTATAAGTGCCAGCGGTTCGGTCATACGACGGCGAACTGTAAAGGCAACGCCACTTGTGGGAAATGTGGAAAATCGGCTCACGAACCGGGTGCAAGTTGCACCCTCCCACAGGTGTGCATTAACTGCTCCGGGGCACATCCAGCCTGGAGCAGGGAGTGTCGAGTGTACCTTGAAGAAAAGAAGGTACAGGAGTTGAAGACTAAGGAAAGAATATCCTTTGGCGAGGCGAAGAAACGGTTTAAGGCGCTGGCGCCACCGGTCTTCGCCACTAGCTTCGCAAAAACGTTGTCAACTCCAGTCAGGAAGGAGAGCGTTGCTACGCAGACGACCGTTGTCGACACGGGCACGAGCACGACATGCTCGTGCCAGTGCAAGTGCGGTGCGCAGCCCACTAAGGTCCTAACACCAAGGACCGCGGTCGTCGGTAGTAGCGCTTCTGCTATCTCGACCACTAGAGCAGCAGGTCCATCAAGTCCACCAGCTAAAGCAAGGCCATCCGCTCCAGTAACTGCAGCCGTGGGTGCCTCTGAAACAACAGAAGCAGCACCCATGGCTAAAGCTTCACCTGTAGAAGCAGTAGAAACGCCATCTGTCGGAAGCGGATGGCAGGTAGTGCAGAAAGTTCGGGGTCCGAAGTTCAAACTAACGGACCCCACCATGTTCTTGAAGTCCCCCTCTACTTCTCCTCCTAGTTCTCCAACTAGCGCGGGGAAGAGGGGGACAAGGCCTCGGCGGAAGAAAGACCCGCAAGACGCCGAGGCCTTAGAACAAAAGTCGTCTTCGGACCCCGAAGATGACGTTATGCTGGTGGACGTAGACCCTGGTCCCGTTCCTCAGAAGACACCAGACCCTGACCCACCCGACCCGGGGCGGGTGGTTTTAAATAGGTAGAATGGCTCCCATACTTCAGTGGAACGTAAACGGCTTTCAGGCTCACAAAGAGGAAGTCCAACTCTTAGCACGGTCTAATCCATTGTGTCTCTGTCTCCAGGAGACACATTTTAGACCACAACATCAGCCAGTGCTAAGAGGTTATGACATATTCCGGAAGGACGATACCGAGGGTGATCGAGCGAAGGGCGGAGTGGCCGTGTTTGTTCGGAACACAGTCCACTCCGAACCCATTGCTCTCACCTCTGATCTACAAGCAGTAGCGGTGAAAATACACGGTCCAATCCAACTGACCGTATGCTCTGTCTATCTGCCACCCAGTGTGTCAGTCGGCTACGACGACCTGGTTGGCATTATACGACAAACTCACTCGGCCCTTTCTCCTTTTGGGAGATTTCAACGCCCACAGTGCGTTGTGGGGTTCCACCACCGATTGCCCCAGGGGCCGAGTGGTTGGTAGATTGATAGAGCAGGAGGAAATTTGTATCCTGAATACAGGGCAAATGACTCATTTCACCGCTGCTACCGGTACGTCTTCTGCCATTGACCTTTCCTTGTGCTCCCCCTCCATCGCGGACTCCGTGCATTGGGAGGTGGATCGCGACCTACATGGAAGTGACCACTTCCCTGTTTGGATGCACGTTGAGTGTGAGCGGGGAGGAGGTAATAACCGGCGTAAATGGAACGTCAGTGGTGCAGATTGGCAGCTCTTCTGCCGTTCTGTACTACTGCAACCCTGTGCCAGTATTCAGGAGAAGGTGAATCACTTCACAGAAGTGATTCACCGTGCAGCTGACGTCTCCATGCCGAAAAGCTCCGGAACGCTGCGAAGGACGCCCGTCCCCTGGTGGAACGGCGAATGTCGTTCCGCCATCCAGGGTCGCAGACGGGCGTTGCGTCGCTTTAGGTTGTGTCCAACATCTGACAACCTAGCAGCGTTCCGTATATCCAGAGCTAAGGCGCGTCGGATTGTTAAGGAAAGCAAGAAAAGGTCTTGGCAGAACTTTGTGAGCACTATAAATCGTTCCACACCTTCATCGAAAGTATGGGAGTCCATTCGCCGTATATCTGGAAGGTGCTCCCGCCCACCAGTATCTGGGTTACTGGATCAGGGACGTATAATTACTGACGAACGAAGCATAGCGCAGGTGATGGCGGAGAATTTCGCCGCCATCACATCGTCTGCTAACTCTGACCCTCGGTTTCAGCGACGAAGAGTCGCTGCCGAGAGGCGTCCGCTGTGCTTCGATTCGTCGAATACAGAGGCCTACAACTGCCCATTTACATCTTGGGAGCTGGAGTCTGCACTAAACAGCGCAAACGACACTGCTCCAGGGCCTGATCTGATCCAGTACCAGATGCTGAGGCATCTTAATAAAGATGCTAAGGAGTACCTTCTGGATATTTTTAACAATATATGGACCGGAGGACACTTCCCCGACTCGTGGAAAGAAGCAACATTAATTCCCATTTTAAAACCTGGGAAAGACAAATTGTTTGCCAGGTAGTTATCGTAGTATTGCCTTGACTAGCTGCGTGGGGAAGACACTGGAGAGGATGGTCAATCGCCGCCTCGTCTGGTGTCTAGAATCCCGAAATCTGCTGAGCCGCTTTCAGTGTGGATTCAGGAAGTTCCGTTCCACCTTGGACAACCTGATCCTGCTGGAAGCGGCGATACAGGATGCGTTCATCCGCAGCCAACACCTTGTGGGTGTCTTTTTCGACCTCGAAAAGGCTTATGATACTACCTGGCGGCATGTTATTTTAAAACAGTTACACGAATGGGGTTTTAGGGGTAACCTTCCCCGTTTTTTAATATCATTTTTATCTAATCGTTGCTTCCGGTACCGAGTCGGTAGTGAAGTGTCTGATCTTTTTATTCAGGAAAACGGTGTTCCTCAGGGATCTGTTTTAAGTGTGACCCTTTTTGCAATTGCTATTAATAGCATAGCATCCATTGTAAGGAGTCCAATAGGATACTCCATATATGTGGATGATTTTTAATTTTTATTGCATCATCCAGCCTGCGAAGCGCTGAGCGGCAGTTGCAACTCACGCTGAACAGGCTGGATGAATGGTCAGTGCACACCGGTTTCCGTTTCTCTGCCGAGAAAACCCGGTGTGTACTTTTTACTCGTAGCAGAAGCCTTTTATCAGAGCCCCATCTTACCTTGAGGAATACCGTTTTACGTTTTACTGAAACAGTTCGGTTTCTGGGCCTAATTTAGACAACAGATTAACCTGGCTACCACATCTCAAAGATGTGAAAGCCAGAGCGTCAAAAGCTCTAAATGTTTTAAAATGTCTGTGTGGCAGGTCATGGGGCGCTGACCGCTCCTGCCTGCTACAATTTTACAGAGCCTTTGTACGGTCGCGGCTGGAATACGGTTGTATCGTGTATGGTTCGGCACGGGACAGTTATCTCCGTATACTAGATAGTGTCCACCATGCTGGAATTCGGCTCGCCACGGGTGCATATCGCACCAGCCCTATTGTCAGCATTTGTGCTGACTCGGGCGAGCCGCCGCTCACCATCCGCCGGCAACTCCTCATGGTGCGACACTACCTTCATGTTGCCATAACACCTGGCAGTCCCGTGTGCGACATAGTTCTACACCCCAACCACGAGCGGCTCTATGCCAACCGGCATAGAGCCACTAAACCGTTCAGCTACCGTACAAGGGCTATTTTAGAACAATATGGATTAGAGCTTCCATCTTTTTATCACCAGGGTTGGAGCAAATCTCCTCCCTGGCTTTTAAAGAGGCCCAGAATGATTTTAGACCTGTCACGGTACCGTAAGCTGTTTACCGCTGACAGGGTATTTATCAGTCTTTTTAGTGATGTTTTGAATCAGTTTCACGATTTTACTCCGGTGTATACGGATGGGTCTAAGCAGGCTGACGGAGTTGGCTGCTCCGTCGTGTTCCCTAGAGCGACTTACACATACAAACTTGATGGCAGGTGCAGCGTTTTTACTGCCGAGTGCTACGCCGTGCTAAAGTCGCTCCAGCATATGAAAGTAAATCGCGATAAGTGTTTCATCATATGCTGTGATTCCCTGAGCTGTATTCAGGCCATAGGTAATATGTACCCAGCAGACCGTCTAGTCCAGGACATCCAGGACGCCCTCCTTTCCCTCCAATCTCGCAGAAAGGAGGTATTATTCTGCTGGGTACCGGGCCATGTGGGAATCAGGGGGAACGAGGCAGCAGATGAAGCTGCCAAGTTAGCCTGTGACAAGGTCCGAATCGACTTTGCACCGGTCCCAAAGTCAGACCTTGCCTCGGCGGTGAAGAGATTTATATTTGATATTTGGCAGAGGCAGTGGCTGGAAGTCGAGCATAATAAGCTCCGGCTGGTCAAACCGACCGTTCAGCCGTGGAGCAGCTCCTTCCAGCGGGCGAGGAGGGATGAGGTTCTCCTTACTCGCCTCCGTATAGGGCACTGTCCTCTTACTCATAGTTTCCTTCTCCGCCGAGAGGACCCTCCGGAATGTGATGCTTGTGGTGTACCTTTGACGGTACGCCACATTTTAACCGAATGTGAATTGTTTTTAGATTTAAGGGCAGACGTTGGCTTAGGCAACGATCTGTCCCTTATTTTAAGCGATGACCGTGACAACGTGGCTAAGGTTTTAAAGTTTTGCATCTTGGCCGGTCTTGTCCAAAAATTTTTGGGCAGATCGGCCTAGGTTTTAGATTGGATTAGTGGCCTTTTACAACCACTAATCCAAGTACAGTTTTTACATGTGACACTGCTTATATGGCTGGCCTCTTTACAGCCAGCCATCTTACGCGTTTTTTAAACTGGTTGGCTCTTTTACAGCCAACCAGTTAATATATGTATTTTTATTTTTTATTGCCTATTTTCAGTTTTATGTTCTACGTTGCTTTCTGCGTGGCCGATCTCTTTACAGTCGGCCACGCGGACGGTGTTTTAATTAGTATGCTTGTATTTTATTGTGCTGTCTCTGTGGCCGACCCCTTTACAGTCGGCCACACAGACGGCAATTTTGCCACGTTGTCACGCCTGGTTGTTGTTAGGGCGCTAATGACCCCGTCGTCGACGCGCCCTAAAACCCCAATAACAACAACAACAGAGATATCTGGGAAAACATTGTCTATTGCTGAGCAACTGTTATTCATTATCTTAGTGCGAAAAATTAAATCCTGTTTTATAAAGCATGAGCTGATCCATGATTCCAACATGACTTTAAAGCGAACGTTTGTTAGAAAATCACATCAAAGTCGCCACACATGTCTTTGTCAAATAGTTGTCTATTTAAAAATGTAGGAGGAGTTAAAGTTGTTAGTTAGATAGATAGATAGATAGATAGATAGATAGATAGATATGTTCACTTTGATCCCATGTGAGAATAATCTCGGGGATGTGGAACAGTACATACACTTATTAGTAATGTCAATATTACTATATAATTGATAATATTATATATTGACAAGAAGTTAGTTACGACCCAATAGTATAACCAATATTTCCTGTAATCTACAAATACAATCCCGAGTTAGTTAATACTTATTATGTGGAACAGTGTATAAACTTGTTACCAGCATCTAACAACCAGTTATTTTCTTACCAACCAGTTACCACAACTCATAAGCAGTCAATTACTTAAAAACCTGTTAGTATCATAATTTTTCACATCATTTTTTGAGTGAATGCTATCCCATGTTAGTTACTATATATGAGTGAAATTTTGTAAACAGTGTAATTACTTCATTTGTCAAAAGTTCCAACAGAAAGAAAAACCATATATCATTTTAGTAATTGTGGACAACTTTGTCACCTTCCCCTTCCATACACCATATATACTATTTTATCAGTCATTCTTAGTTACCAAATTCCAAGAAGAAAATTCTTTCACAGAGTAAAATGGGTTCTGAAGCAGAAACTCTTTCAGTTTTGACTTAAAGTAGTTGGGTTTTTGTAGATAACATTTAATTTCTGTTGGTAATACATTGAATAAGGAAGCTCCAGTAATGTTAACCCTTTCTGTACAATTGACAGTGATTTGTAATCCTTGTGGATATTATATTTATTCCTAGTATTATGGCTATGTATGTCTGCATTAAGATTGAAGTGTTCAGGATTTTCCACTACAAATGATAGTACAGAGTATACATACTGTGCTGACATTGTTAATACACCCAGGTTTTTAAATAGATTTATGCATGACGTCTGTGGGCTTGCTCCACAAATAGTTCTTATAGCACGTTTTTGCAATTTAAATACCCTCTGTGCTTGTGACGAGTTTCCCCAGAATGAGATGCCATAAGTGAGCAGGGAATGAAAATATGCAAAATATACTAACTTTCTGGTTTCTATATTAGCTATTCTAGATATTACCCTAAGTGAAAATGTTGCAGAATTCAGTTTTTTAAGGAGTTGTTGAATATGCTGTTTCCAGTTCAGTTTGTTATCTATACATACACCCAGGAATTTTGTGAAATTACTTTCATTGAAATAAAAATTCTAGAGACCGCTAAGTACTATGAAATTAGCATTGTTCAAATTTAACTGTGTAGCATAGGCTTGAGAATGTTCATCCATGAAATCCTTCCAATACTGTGCCCTCTAGTACATAGTCTGCTGAACTGCGTACTTCCAGTTGCGTTTTGCCTGCTTCCTGTTCTAGTTATGATTACCAATGATTGTTTTGTGAAGTCATTTGTTGTCCTGACATTTTTTCATTTCTCTA
>JARYHS010008074.1:14205913-14305729 GCA_031002005.1 Vandiemenella viatica | reverse complement strand
TGACGGGAAGGAATTCGGCCATGGCCTTTTGAAGGTAGCATCCCCGGCATTCACTTGGAGTGATTTTGGGAAACCATGGATGCCTGGAACCTCCGTCCTCCCGAATGAGAGGCAAGAACGCTAAATAATTTCATGAAAACAGGTACACATAGAATTTATATCTGGAGTTTATGACGCTTTTTTTCCCGTTAAAAGGAAACATTTATGCTTTTCGAGGCGTGGAAATTACGTAACTTTGCGGCTTTTCCACAAAACACTTAAACACCACGGCCGGACTCGAACCGGCGACCTTCGGCACTCTAGCCCCAACACTGCCGAGGTCGTTAGTTGAATTCTCTCTATCATTAACGCTGTTAACGATTAATTATATTGGAATCCCACCTTACTGATGCTTATATTCGCTCAGAGTTATAAACATCCTCGAATATCAGAACTGCATTGTATAGATATGAATTTGAGCTAAGTCAGGACATTCCATAGTTCATTATCACGTTTTAAACGTAAAAGTTACGCTTTCTCATGGTCTATTTTTTAATTAAATACAAAGACTCAAGCAGTTTATCTGTTCGCCCAGAATGAAAACTAAATTTTCGATTTTCGTTTTTAAAACACGTTATTCTGGCGAGGGATTAGGCTACCATAAAAGATTCTTATATTTGTTCTACGAAAACTGACATATAATAATTATTCTCATCTCGTAATAATTTCTTCTTGAACCGCAGTGAATTTCTATGTATCCTGCTGGAACGGTTTCGATAGCAGGACACATGAAGCCTGAGACTCTGCAATATGTATTGGACGCCCTAATTTCTTTGTCCGCCAGCTATGCTTTCACAATGGTGGATGGCCTAGCTGTATCGCTCTGTAATGGAGCCATTTCGTAACCTGTCGGACTCCCGAAATATTTCACGCATATTGGGACACCCGCTCCATCTAGCGGCAAATGTCTTCTGCCGTGTGCTGACCTCTAGCGAGAGTTATGCAAGTTATCGCGCTTGTCACAACAGGGTCTCGGCGCCGAGCAAGTACGTACATGTCGACACCTGTGCAAATACGCCTCAGGCGGCGGGATTCCCACCGCTAGCTTTCACTCTCCTAGGGGAGTGGAATATCTGCGCCCAAAGAAATTAAGCCCTTGGGAGATGCTGCCATCTATGCGGCCGATCGGTGAACTAACGTGTGACGTCATACGACCTTGGCCGCCATTGGTCCATTAGAATTTCCCGCCATCCAACTGTGACGTCACGCGGACGAGTGGAGTCTCTTCCGGGGCCGGCTTAAGATCTTTTGTCCGTGCTCTCTTAATCTCCTCCTACTAGCGTGATAGGGACTCTCATATACATTAATGATTTGTGCGATATAATAAGGGGAATGAAAAGATTATTTGCCGATGATGCTATTATTTATCGTGAAATCACAACCCAGGACGACTGCGCTTTGTTGCAAGACGATATTATGAAAATAATTGCGTGGTGTAAAGATTGGCAGTTGTAGTTAAACGCTAAAAGTGCCAAGTCATGCGTGTAAGTAAAAAGGTGACACCATCTAGCTTTGAATATACAATTGATGGTACTGTCCTTAGAACGGTAGATTCCGCTAAATACCTAGGGGTAACAATTCGTAATAATTTGTCGTGGAATGAGCATATCGAGAATGTAATTGGGAAAGCAAATCGTATGCTTCGATTTCTAGTTCGTAATTTAAAACAATGCACTCCGGAAGTTAAATCGATTGCGTACAAGTCGCTAGTGAGGCCTCACTTGGAATATTGTTGCTCTGTATGGGGTCCCCATCAAAAGGGTTTAATGGAGACATTAGAGATGGTCCAAAGAGGAGCCGCCCGATTCGTGACAGATATATATAGTTGGAGGGAAAGCGTAAGTGCCATGTTGAAGGAGTTAGGTTGGGAATACCTGGAACACCGAAGGCGTTGCTCTCGACGGAAGCTAATTGAAAAATTCTCGACTGACGTATTTCGGAATGACAGCAAGCAAATATTGCTACCAGCAACATTCATATCTCGGAATGACCGCGAAAATAAGATAAGGGAAATCAGGGACAGAACCGATTCATTTCTGTACTAATTTTTTCCAAGAGCGATTAGGGAGTGGAATAGAAAGGATTTACCGGGCGACTAAACATAAAATCAGACAGGAGTAGCTTTCCATTGTTTCCCAGGGGAATTCTGGGATGGTTCCTCACTATAGCCCATGGGCGCCTCCTGCCATATACCGTATATCCCTTATAACCATTAGCTTACCGGAAATGTGCAATGCACCCTCCGCCACACACTTTTAGTGAATCGCGGAGTAATAGTAATAATAAGAAAAGATAAAAAACAATTGGCTAACAACCCGTGATTTCACTAACAACCGATAAAAGAGAAAACATTGCTATGGGATGCATTTTCAAAATATTATTCAGATTTTCACCTATTCTTACAGAACTGTTTTATGGGATATAATCCTCTCTATGGAGGTACATTATAAGGCAAAAGTGTATTCATTTCCTTCCTTTAACTGGGCCATCTTCAAATGTTAACATCTTGGAATTTTTTTATTAAAAAAAAAAACAGGAACATGACGTCACAAGCCCACGACAACGACGTCATAACCTTCTCGCCATTGACGTCCACCCATATAACGTGATGTCACCATTTTTGCCAGAACTTGTTACCGGAGGCCGCGTACAGACCGTTATGACGCAGCCGCTGCTAATAATAGACCATAGAAGCATGCTGGTTAACCGGCAGCTGGAAAGAGTCCGTATTACACTGAAGTGGGATAGGAAGATGCAGTATTCATGTGGCATGGTGGAAGAAACGTATAAATGTGCCGTGCAGTATCAGAGCTTCCACTGGAACCCTCGTGAGTCGTGTGAGAACGGTTTTCTGGCGCGATTATAGCCTTGCAACAATAATTAACAGATTTTGAAAGCGTAACGGTAATTGGCAGATAACGCATAGTGCATTCCGTTTCGGAATTGGTTATGAATTCAACATTCCTCCAACCATTATCTCCAGCCATGGACATCGCAGAGGTCGTCTACGTCTGCATAATCAGCGAGGCCAGTAACGGCAGCGTCTAGGTGTCATACTTGACAGACAGCCTCAAAGAACAGCATTCAATATGCGGACAGTGCAGCGAAATCTGGCGTTGATGGGAAATGCCATCGGCATCAGCGCCTCTTCCAGGCTCGTGAATATCGATTGGTCCCCAGGTGACTGGAAGAAGGTTGTGTGGTCGGATGAGTCATGACTCCAGGGGATAAAAACTGATGACTGAGTTTGATTGAGGCCATGGATCCAGATTATCAGAAAGCCACTGTACACGCTGGTGGTAGTTGCATCTACTATTATTATTATTATTTCTCCGCGATTCACCAAAAGTGTTTGGCGGAGGGTGCATTGCACCTATCAGGAAAGGTAATGGTTTGGAAGGGATATACGGGATATGGCAGGTGGCGCCCATGGGCTATTGTGAGGAACCATCCCAGCATTCGCCTGGAGCGATCTAGGGAAACCATGGAAAACCCAGATCAGAATGGCCGGAGCGGTTTATCGTGAACTACTCCTGTCGGATTTTAAGTTTACTCACCCGGTAAAATTATTCTATTCCCTAATCGCTCGCGGAGAAAATTAGTACGGAAATGAATCGGTTCTGGCCCTGCTTTCTCTTATCTTATTTTCTCGTTGATTCCTAGATATGAAAGTTTTTGGTAGCAATATTTGTTTGCTGTCATTCCGAAATAAAGCTTCGGTGCTCAAGGTCTTCCCAACCTAACTCCTTCAACATCGCACTTACGCTTTCCCTCTAACTATATGTACCTGTCACGAATCGAGCGGTTTTTCTTTGGACCTCCTGTAATACCTCACCGAGCGTGGTGGTGTAACGGTTAGCGTTCTGACCTCGCATTCGGGAGGACGGCGGTTCGAATCCCCGTCCAGGCATCCAGATTTGGGTTTTCCACGGTTTCTCCAAATCACTCTAGGTGAATACCGGGATGCTTCCTTCAATAGGCCATGGCCGAATTCCTTCCCATTCTTTGCCCCCCTCCACCCATCCTTTCCCGTCTCTAAAGACCTCGCTGTTAAAATATGTTAAGCAGCTAAAAAAAAAGTTATATCTCCATTAACCCCTTTGCTGTGGACCCCATACAGAACAACAATATTCTAAGTGAGGGCGCACTAGTGACTTATATGTAATCGACTTAACTTCCGGAGTACATTGTTTTAAATTACAACCTAGAAATCGGAGTATACGATTTGCATTCCCAATTACCTTCTCGGTATGCTCATTCCACGACAAATTATTACGAATTGTTACCCCTAGGTATTTAGTGGAATCTACCGTTCTAAGGACAGTATCATTAATTATATGTTCAGAGCTACATGGTGTCACCTTTTTACTTACATGCATGACATCACGCCATTATTTTCATAATATAATCTTGTAACAAAGTGCAATATCCTGGTATAGGCTGTGGTTACATGACATAGACTGGGACCTCTGGTCAAACTGAACCGATTATGGGCTGGAAATACTTATATGCAGCCAATCATCGCCTTCATGTTCGCAAATGACGATGGACTTTTCAAGATTGGTTTGAGGAACATTCTGGACAATTCTAGGGAATGGTTTGGTAACCTAAGTGGTCAGACATGAATCCAGTCGAACATATCTTGGACATGATCGAAAGGTCCCGGCAACACTTTTGAAATTATGGGTGGCTGTAGAGGAAGGATTGCTGATTATTTTACCGACAACTTGTTGAGTTAATAGCTCGTGATGTTGCTGCACCTCACCGGGCAAAAGTGGGATCCCACACGATATTAGGAGGTATCCCATGATTTTTGGCACTTCAGTGTATATCGTGGTGTAGCGGCACAATAGACGAGTCCGCGTCAATGTACAGCAAGCAAATCATATGAGTTGTATCCAATGACCGGAATGCAAATATGGAGACTTGGTTGACTTCTTAAACAACAGTTGGTCTTAAGTAATTCAAAAGACCGAAAATAGCTTATGGGACTAACCTACAGCCAGACACTCTTCATGGTCCTGATGAAACTACTTGTGATTACGACGTAAAAATGGGCAAGAGACACACCTCCGGAAAATTGAGTAATATGAAGGCATAAATTGTGTGTATTTCCTCTCTTGTGGTATACATTTTTCAGTCAATTTGATGAAACTGACTTTTTTTTTATACGAATAAACAAATTTTTCCCTTGATACTCCTTACTGAATGAAAAGGGTTTCCTGCAGATTACCAAAGTTATTTTTTACTTAGATTTTCAACTAATATACAGATACAAAATTAATTGAAACTGGAGGGTGCAGGATAGCGTGTGATGAACCAGTTTTTAGTGTAGTTACCGAAAACCAAGCATGGTGTGTGACCGGTAACGCGGAAGCCTGGCGTTCGCCCAGCAATCCGGATTTTAGTTTCGGTGGTTTCTAGAAAACACTCTGGTAAAAGCTGCGATTGATAGACCATGACTGGATTGATTCCCGTTCCTTGCCTCATATTATTTCCCGTCTACAATGAAGTCAACGAGACGTAAAGGGCGAATAAAAATCGGTTACTCCATATAACTTTTTCCAGAAAAAGTAAAACACCCAAACTTCAGATTGAAATAATGCGTAAAATAATTTTTTCATATTTATCTGTTCATATTTATAATTTTTAGATTAGGGACTGTTTCACCTTTTGAAAATGGAGTAACTGAGTTGGAAAAAAACTTTTACTATCCTTCACTACGAGAAACATTTTGTAATTACTTTATATATACTTTTTTTCTACATGAAATATCAAAAATTTTAGTTTCCACCAACAATTTTGGTGAGACTATTTCACACTCAAAATATGTTTATTCACCGATGAAAAAACGCCACTCTAAGATTTTAATTCACTATAAGAAATCGCAAAATTATTCAAATTAGAAGGTTACACTTAGGAAACCTTCCTGGTAAGAGGTTATAAAGTTGTAAACGTTGCCCTCGTTAGGTAAGTTAAAGGACGAAAAGATCCACATTTGTTTCGACATCACGGCAGCGTGAACATGTATCGTTAATGTTTTGTAATGTTTGTAAATTACTTTTGCTGTTCGATTGAAGAAGCTGTGCCTCAATTATATCTATGTAGCTTCAACTGTTTTTTTAAATAACTTTTCTCAGTAATCGCTGGTTATGTCCTAACTCAACTCACAATTATCTTTCGAATACCATATCGATTAAATTGTAGTCGCTTGATGACCATTAAATCAAAACTTATCAATGACAAGAATTCAGCTGCCGAATGTTCTGGCCTAATGTAATTTTTTTTGTAGGGTTCTATAAGTTCTCGGGGAAACCATTGTAGATTAACTAATTTGTCCGTTTGTTTGTCTTACCGACACACCTTCATAATATCTGAACCTTCAATTTAGAAATATGTAATTGCACAGTAACCTTAAAATGATTATGACATAAAATTTGAAAAATCATACGTAAGAAAATAACTGTAGAGCGCTTTAGACAAAACAACGTTCATGGCTATCACGCAACTATCACTGCCTCCTTTATATGCACAACTATTTTTCAGAAAATTCTTTCTTACTTTCCACTGATATGTGGTTTCCCAAAAACTATTGCGATATATCTGGAGTTTATGGTTTTTGCGCCATAATTAGATCAGTAATTTTGTCAAATTTCATACCTAATTCAGTAAATATTTCCTTCCGACGAAAAAAGGTATATATCTTTACATTCAGAAATTTATGAAAATATTTTCTCGAAAATTTTCAGTAATTTTTTAAGGCCCGTTATAATATATCTCAATTAAATTTTTCGCAAAACCAATGTTGAACACTAACGAAAAATTTTCAATTAGTGACTACTTTAAAGAATTTTTAATGGCTTTAATTTGTATAGAATCCGTGTAAGTATTCATCGGTGCAACGGAGTCACTGTTTCGTGACAGATTTTTGATTTTTGTTTACATTAGGTGTTACCTCCCTTCGACGTTGAGCTCATTAGAGCCGGGAGATGACTGGAGACAAGGAACGGGAAGGAGTTCCAGCGCGGCCTTCTGAAGAAACCATTCTGCATTCACCTGGAGCAGTGTGTAAAAACCTAGTAAGCACAATACCAAAATGGTCGCACCAGCATCGAACCAACGGTATGCTTAATGCGAGGCCCATGTTTAGCCCGCTTACTCACCGAGCTGGGTAACTGTTACTGAACTCACTAACAATAATGTAACGTCTACAGACGCTTGGTTTAACCAAAAGAAAGCGATGAAGCTGATACTGAAAATTAAAACAGTTATGAAACTGAAAATGACGAATCGGAGGGGGTCATTTCTATAATGCCGTGACCAGGTCTCTTATCGGCATGACAGGAAGAAACAGACAGCTGTTCACACAGCGCCAGAAAGAGATAAAGAACGACTGCGTGCGCGGTGGTGAGGGAGGGCGCAATGCAGGCACATCTTCCGCTGGCCCGCAGTAACCGTGTAGCACCGTTCACACTTTTATTTCTCCTCAGTTGGCTGTTCCCCTTCCAGAGCTTGTAGTGTAACGAAAGATTGGTGCCATCTGCCACGTATGAGTGCAACAATAAAAGGCGAAAAAAAAAAAATAATTCAAGCGACATGTTTACGTACTGGCAAATTCCAGTTTACACAAAGTATCGACGTCTCAGCTATGGTGACAATAAAAGTGAATAAAGGTCTGGTAGTTGGCACTGTTGATAAATCGCTTACCTAGAAAATACAAGGTCCTGGGTTCCAATCCCGGCGTGGCCGGCAATTTTTATGAGCTGTCCTTTGTTTAAATGAGATAGGGCAGGAGGCTCTGTATTTTTACGAGTACATTAAACTGTGGATTCCGGGGGGGAATGAACAGGCTGTCCTACCATTGGCACATATGCTTAGTACACCTAAATATGGAGGATCCAACCAAACTTCGGTTTGTGGAGCAAGTTATGTTTATGGATTCTGTTGACTAATTCTGTAGCTAGCTTTGCCAGAAAAGAGGCCATAAACTGATACTTTGCCTAAGTTTTTTTTTTTTTACTTATGACTTTACACCTCGTTGACGTCGTGTTGATTAGAGACGGGACGAGATTGGGACAAGGAATGGGAAGAAATTCACCCATGGCCTTTTGAAGGAAACGTCCCGGCATTCGCATGTATTGTTCAGTTGCGATTCTAAAAAGTGTTTCGCCTCCTTCAAATGATCCTCGCATGTAACGGAAATTTTTTTCCAAGCATTGAAGCATACCAGTAACCAGAATGTCTCTTTTCTTTTATTATGGGTTTACGCCTCATCGACGTCGAAGTCATTAGAGGCGGGAAAGGACTGGTGGTCAAGGAACGGGAAGGAATTCGGCCATGGCCTTTTGTAGGAAGCATTCTGGAGTGATTTGGAGAAACCATGGAAAACCCAAATCTAGATGCCCGGACGGGGATTCGAACCTACGTCCTCCCTAATGCGAGGCCAGAGCGTGATACACTCACCCACCAAGCTCGGTCAGAATCTCTTTTCTCTGAGTGAGGAGGCGATGGTTTCATCAAGTGCTGTTGGTTGAACGCTGCAAGGCAGACTTCACCTCCGCTCCGTCCTTCAAACACTGCCGGCAACGACCGCTTTGGTGGGAGACAGTGCGACTTCATTATTAGTTGAATAAATATATTTGTAAATTAATCTAATAAGTTGAAACATGTTAAAAAATTTGTGTCAACATTGTTTGAAATCACAAACCTTTTCTTCTAAGCCGTAAATAAGAAACTTAATGTATTTTCTCAGTAGAATCACACCTACGTTGAAAGCTGACTGGACGTCTCGTATTTTCTAGTACACTGAAGACACTAGCGATGTATAAAAAGTTGTAGTTTTTTTTTAGAATCACCAAACATCTTCTCGCGTTGTTACTATATGGTCAAAGATATGTTTGAGTACAACCAGTAATATTGACTCCTTAATACGTTGGTATAAAGCGCTACTTGTGATTGGTTAGCTCATGTAAGGAAATCATACAGTCACCCGAATCTGCGAAACAGGAACATCGTCTCCATGCTGATCCAGCCACCGGGGGGAGGGGGGATGGAGACCCTTCCAGACTTAAAGCAGACTGTCCAAGTGTACAAAACGCGACGGATTGATAGGAGTCTGTCAAAGTTGTAGCGGTCGCACATAGAGCAGAAAATTAAAGGGCAAACCAGAGCTGAAGCAGTCGAGGACGAAGAAACGGGAAGTTACGAGAGACAAAGTATTTTTGAGAATTCCTTTTTCTATCGTCGGTATGTACTTCCCAAAATTATTCTTCTCCCTAAACCATTAGCTGGTACAGACACGCCCACACCTCAAGTATTTTTTAGATAGTGAAGGACTAAAACTTCATTCTTATTAAATGCGTCCTGCATTAACTGGAATCTAAATGAATCAGCGAAAAAATTCATGTTGCCTTCACAATTTCATAAGAATTTACACACATTTTACTGAAACTAAACTACAAGATGACACAGTAATAACAAATCAGTACGGCAGTGCTTTCACATCTGCAAGTAGACTGAGAGAAATATCAACTGATTTTGTCTGTGCTGTACAAAAACATTTTATAATTTACTTCAACAACCAGATTCATTATTCGATTAACTTTATGATAGTTATACTATTACATAATCGTACCTTATGCTGTGCGTGATCCTCAATGTGGGACCCTCCCCAAGGAGGCAAACTAAGCCTGGTATAAGAGATACGATGACCAGTTCCGTTCCTTCTCACCTAATCCAACCCGGTAATCCTACCGGTTAAAAGCGACTCATCTATAAACGCAGAATCCAAGCCACGGAAGCGTTATGGCATTACACAGCGAATTGTGCCACAGCTGAAGGTCGGGTTAAGAGCCTTTGAAAATCCCTGTCGAGGCTGGAGCCATTCAATCTCCAGTCAGACGCCTTAAGCACTGAGCCACGAAACCGCTTATTGTACGTTATGGTTTCATCTACATCTATACTCTGCAAATCACAAAACAGTGGGTGGCAGAGGGTGCTCAGCACCAAACCTAATCTCTTTGTTGTCCATTCCAATCCCTAATGGTACTAGGAAAAAAAGAATTCATATAAGAATCAGTCCGGCACCTTATTTCTCTAATTTTATCTTTCCTGTCCTTCCGACTCAAATAGGTTGGTGGAAGAAGTATTTCACTACACTCAAAAGTGAAAGCGGGAGTACGCAAGTTTACCATTAAGTTTAAACGAAACGTGTGTCGTCTATCTACCAGAGACTCCCAACCTAATCTACTAATCAGTTCTGTGACGCTTCCATAAGGACTGTAGCAAGAGGTCACGAATCGAGCGGCTCTTCTCTGTACTTTCTCTATAATTTCGATCAATCCCTTACGAAACGGATCCCAAATGGCACATCAATAATCCAAATGTGGGCGCACAATAGATTTGTACGCTATCTCCTTTGTTTCTTCATTACAATTTTTCAAAATTCGACCTAGGAACCGCAGCCTAGAATTAGCGCTACCTACCAACGTATTAATATGTAAGTCCCATTTCATGTTCCTTTGTACTGTTACTCCCAAATATTTCATAGAATCGACCATATCAATAACTGAACTGTTTACCTCGTATTTCTGAACAATCGGATTCTTTTTGTTAGTATGCCCATTGTCTTACACTTTTTACAATTTAGTGTGAGTTGCCACTCAGCGCACCATGCCAAAATAACATCCAGATCACGCTGAATTGCTGAACAATCGGCCAAATTCCTTACTTCCCTATAAATAACTGCATCATCAGCAAACAATCTAAAAAGGCTTTTCACTTTGTTTCCGAGATCGTTTATAAAAATTAAGAAAAGAAGTGGTCCTATTACACTTCCTTGATGTACACCCGATGTAACATCTAGATTAGAAGAACTTTCTCCTTCAACAACGACATACTGCGGTCGACCAGTTAGAAAATCCTCTATCCATTCGCAAAGCTGATCCGATATACCGTACGTAGTGGTTTATGGAAAATAGTAGACAAAGTAGTATAGAATTAATAAATTAATAAACTAGCTCTGACAAAACGGTCAGGTGGTTCAGTGACTGAGGCGTCTGACTGGAGACCGAAAGGTCTCTCGTTCGAATCCCTGCCTCGGTGGCCGGAACGCTTCAGTGGTTCGCATTCCACGTAAAACTGTTCCTTTAACTGGTAGTATTACCGGAATCGGATAGTATCCAAGACAGAGGCGCATGGAAACGCTGCCACCTGGCGGCCGAAATACCATTCGGGATCTCCCGGCCCATAATGCCATACACATTATTATTATTAATTTCCTTCCACGTTTCGGCTTTCTTGATACCGTTTTTTACGGTTGGGATGTGGAGATTGATACATAAATCCCTACTCCCGTCTCCTCGCCACTGTCCACTGCGAACTCTGAGAAACCTGTCTGTGGTCCGCCGCGACAAGGTCGTGCGCTATTTCGCTGAGATGCTGCACTAAGCACACAGACATCCGTTACTCTGCTACCTTCAGTTGATCGGGAGCTACCTGGAGAACAGAAGGTTTTTTGTGTCAGTTGAGAGCCGAAACTCACCAACCTACCCCATTCCGACCGGAATACCGCAAGGATCTGTCCTGGCCCCAGTACTCTTCAAAATTGTCGTCAAGGATGCACGTCAACATAGCGGAATTCGCCGACGACACATCAATATTTGCACCAGATAGGAATCACGACATCAACATCAATCATCTGAAACACGGCCTGGATCAGAAAAATTGTGCCATTTGAATAAGGTGAAGATCAATCCGACAAAGTGTGCAGCAATTTATTTTGCCCGGATAAGGCCAGTGTTAAACAGAAAACTAACAATCATGGGACAGGAATTAGAATGGTTGGAAGATACTAAATAACTCGGAATCACTATGGACAAAAAACTGTTATTCCGAAAGAACGTACTGGACAGGAGAAGACAGAGAAATGCAATACTAACCAATTTATTTCCAATGATATACAGTTCGGAACTCGCCATAAAGACAAAACTCCACATGTACAAGTCTATCATCCTCCCCTTGATCCTATATGGAAACCAGGTGTGGGGAACGGCATGAAAAAGTAATATTGATCACCTCCAAAGACTACAGAACCGTTGCCTACAGGTAATTCTGCGATCACCAAGGTGTGCAGCGACTGCCCTTATACAGGAACAGGCCCAATACACGTGGAAGTCTACAAGCAAACAGAAAAATTCTACGAAAGAGTAGAAAAAATCAGAGGAACTGACGACAGGCTTCATACCCTTGGTACAACAATGCCAAGAAACTGTCGCACCTATAAAGTCCCACTAAGCTAGTATAGAACTGATATGACCATAAGAAAACTGTAGGGGTTTTTATATAAGGTTGTCTTTGACGAACCGCAGTCATGTTTTCCCTTCAAAAAGCAATAAAAAGAGTCCCCAAAACCAACCCATCCTAAACAGAGAGACACATAAGGGCACGCTTCCATGGCGCGTTCGCATGGCGCGTCCCTCGGCGCTTGTTAGGGGACGCCTCTCATCTTTGCCGCATATGCTAGAGTTGGGAGCACGTACCAAGGCGGGTGGGTTTCGCGTTCTGCGCAGAGAGAGAGGGGAGACGTGTTGCGACGCTGCCAATTTGCTTCTGTCACTTTACAGCGCGCTAGTAGGTTCAGCCGTCTGCTCTTGTCACTTGGCAACGGCGCGACTCGCACCACATGGTGGCTCGGACTCAGAAGAAGACTGCCTTTTCAAGTACTGATACACACGGAACACTATTCCTCTCGCTTGTTTGTGCAACACTTGGCGTGATTCTTTACCATCACTCATAATGAACACTATGAGGGCAAAATAATCACTAAACACGGAACACTATAAGTGAAATAAACTGTAAACTTGACGAACACAGCACGACGCGCACAGAACGAACACAGGAAAGCTACTGACACGCGATTGGCTGTGAGTCACGTGGTACAGCTCCACAGGCTACTGCGCATCCGCCCTTGACCCGCCTTCGTACTTGCTCCGAACTCAGGCGGTAGAAGATGAAAGGCGAGTACTGTCTTCCAGTTCTAAATGTTTTTATGGTAATATCATGTTTTAATTAATGCATTTACTTTTAATGCATTGAAATATTTACAATTTCATAGATTAAGTTTTTAAAGTGCTTTGATCACATTCTTGGACAAGAATCTACAGACCTAGATGTAGCAGACTTAGTAACTTTTGAGCGACTATTTGAGGCTTAATGTTGTGAATGTGTTAAGCAGTGATCCTACTTAGCCATTGAAGGTTTAGTCGTAAGCAGCGAAAGTCAATGTCGATATGTTTTGTGTGATAGCATGAAGTGTTGATATCGTAATCGACGTTCTGTTGAGTGTTAACCTTCACCACGCACGCTGAGCGGCACATCCGCGCAGGTTGATTTCCCTTTGTGGGAGGAAAAAAACTGCACTACATACGTAAAATCAACGATGAGACACAGCTTCTTAAAACTTATTGGAATTTGCCATGACCACGTGGTTTCTTTTGCAAGTCGTGCAGCAAATATCATAGGATAAAGTGAGTTGAGAATTTTTCACGTTGGTTTTTGGTAGCTTATCAATGTACCACAATGATATGAAAAGTTTATACACAAAGAAGAAATAGAAATCATTTTGTACTTAGCTTGAAATAATTCACCCTATTACTTTTCTTCTGTCCGCGATATTTTCTTGTTCCGGGAGATTGTTAGCATAACTGTGACCTTGTAACAGCCCTCATACCTGAACTTTAAGTAGAATTGTATTTAATCAAGTATTTGTAGGAGCTAAAGTTTGCTTGAATATGATCTGGTATGGTTGTTTTGCAAATTCTTATAAATCAGTGTATATAGACTTTATTTTTGTGAAAGGAAATTATTTAAAGGCCATTTAATATGTTTAAGAACAGAATTGTGCAAGAGAATTGCTTAAATGTGTGTAATTCCAAGTATTAATGGAAGTTACGATGTCTACAGGACAATTTTGTACAGTTTAAAATGATTTATGTAAATAATTTTGTATTTAAGTATCTTTAATTTCCATTTCTGACCGTTTTGTAATGATGTTAAGTGATTATGTATTATTTCTGATTGTCTTTAATATGTTTAGTTGTTTGAGTAATTGTTAATGTTCGAGAAATATCTGGCGGACGCTTTTGAAGAATTCCAGAAATTTCGATAGAGCCTATATAAAGAAATCGGCAGAAGGACAGAGTTAGTTTACAGTCAGTTTATACAGATTCTCTTTGCAACTGCGTCAGTAGTACCTGTGGATTGTATCTTTGCATGTAAACAATATCGCTGACGTTATTTTGAAAAATAAACAAAAATCTTAAACTGAACTTTGGTGGACTACTTCTTAATTACAATATTAATTAAAACCACCGAAGAACCTGATAACCTGAGTCAAGCAATTAATAATTTATGCTCGGCAACACTTTTTCTTTTCCTATGACTTAGAAAAGGATTGAACATAGGAAAATCTTCGTGACAAGTAGGCCTAATTGCATTCTCTGATCACCATCCATTACTTATAGGATGATTTTGGAGCAAGACTTCTTAATATTTCGACAGAATAACTTCTGAAACTTCTGATGCTAACTGGTCTAAAGAACATCTTGCTGCCGGTTAAAGGTAACTGCCAGACGAAAATAATTCGAATTACTAATGCCACAGGCTAAGCGAACAAAGGAAAGGGCTTTGTGGAGGAAGATTCATCCTTAATCACTCAAAAACAGAAATTATCTTGCTTAAAAGTTAGCTAACCAAACTGTACTAAAAATGCTCTGAACGCGCCTTCCAATATGGTAGGAAAATTTCTTGATTCTTAGTTTTAACTACAAGCCGTTGTCGCCCGGTTAAAAAAAAAAAAATGGATTGTTTGGGTGTGTGATAGGAAACATTTTAATATTTTGAGTATCCTGCTGTTCCTATTAATTATTGCGTAATTATGTATACTTTGTTACAAGAGCATATTTTAGCCAGATATAAATAAAACGAATTGGCATGCGTAGTGGCTCGTACATATTGCTTAAAATTAAACATAAATCTGTAGCAGGGCAGTTACCATTCAGATGTGAGGTCTTGAGCGATCATGTGTACGAATGAAAGGACGGGTGGCAACGTAAGGTATTTTGTTGTCAGCGGGCGTCAGATCGTGTGGTGACCAGTCACCATCCAACGATTTACACTGGGCTCTGCTCACTGGAGTGAGACGTTAAGGGAAACACGAGTTGACAGACCTGACACTTCCGCAGTCGTTAACAATCAATCTCACACACTGACTCAAATGATTATATTTGGGGTTAAACTGTTTTCACCCCAAAGTCTGAAGAAATTATCAATTCAATGGCCTCCTGAGGTTACAGCAGAGCAAGGTTACACGACATAGGAATATATTTGAAAGAACACAAAGTCGTAGCAAATAATATACAGTTTGCGGCTCATCTACTTTGGTCTATTCAGGTGGTGGTATGAGCTCTTTCTTCGTATTCATTACATTATGTAGTCATATGATAAACACTTTGCTGTCCAACAATATCCATTTTCTTTCTGTACGACAAATGATGCTTCAAGAATACGATTTTTAGCGAGTTTCCTTCGTAAATCTTAAATTTACTTCTGTTTCCATCGGTATTCCGATAGATTATTCATAAGGTATAGAGCAGTAATTGGTACTATAAGAACTTAATGCGGCAAATTAGCAGGTACAGGGCGTTCGCCGGGAAACGCAACCCTCCCAGTCTGTTGCCGTCGGCAACTTGCTCGGTCAGCGGGGCCAGCGGTTCCCGCCACCCGGCACCGTGAATCACCGCACTGTTTAACACCTCCGCTGCCCCAACAGTGCAGTGGCACAGTATAATGGGACCCTTACATGGTTAAGAACGGTTTCTTTGCATTGTAGCTAGTTTGTGACTTCAGTCTCTTATTAATCAGTGTTGTGAATAAACGTTTCTTTGCGGTTTGGCTGGTTTGGGGCTTCATACTCTTATTAATCTGTACCGTGTTTGAGTGTGAGTAAAATTATGGTACGTTACAGTTTGCAACAAAGAATATTTCTCTACGATACATATGTGAAGAAGAAGTCGTTTAAAAAGTGTCGCAGTAAATTTCGTCGCGAATATCCTGGCGCTTTACTGCCAGCTAAATCAACAATTCTGCGTCTGGTTAAAAAAGTAAGAGAAACGGGTTCATTTTTTAACAAAAAGAGACTGTCGGTCAACCGTATTCTCACAGAGGAGAAAATTGACGATATCGCTTTTCGACTAGAACAGTCACCCAAAAAATCATTAAGTCAGTTAGGGCAGCAGGCAGGCGTATCTAAGACGTCAGCTTGGAAAGTAACAAAGCTAGTTCACTTAAAGCCGTACAAAACAATTGTGGTGCATAAAATTACAGAAATAGACCAGGGGCCTAGGATTAGATTTTGCAACTGGTACCTGCAGGGTGTCCACGATGGCACTGTTGATCCGCAACTGACGTTTTTCTCTGATGAGGCCTGGTTTCATCTGAGTGGTTATGTTAACGCTCAAAACAGTCGACACTGGAGTTCAGAAAAACCAAATACTCTACTCCAACTGCCATTGCATGACTTAAAAGTGGGTGTTTGGTGTGCTTCGAGAATCATAGGTCCAATTTCCTTCCGTGAAACTCTTACTTCCGCAAGATATATCGAAAATATTGTGAAACCGTTTTTCGAGAAACTTACTGAAGAAGAAAAATTGTACGGCTATTTTCAACAGGATGGGGCGACAGCTCACACCGCTAGAAATTCGCTTGCTGCACTTGACGAAGTGTTTTATGATCGTGTAATCAGCCGTGGGTTGTGGCCCGCCAGATCACCGGATTTAAACCCTTGTGACTTCTACCTTTGGGGTAAACTTAAGGGTAAGGTGTACGAAGGAAATCCTCACACATTGGAAGAACTTGAGGAAAAAATCTATCAAGTAATAATGTCCATTGACAAAGGTGAAATCCAGCGTGTGTCTCGAAATATGTTCAGAAGATGTGAAATGTGCATTACACAAGAGGGTCAACACTTCCAGCATCTTTTATAAGGTAAGCTAATGAATTACGACACATTTGAATGCTTAGCACATACAAGTTTATGAAGCGTAATTATTGTGAAATAGTCCGCGGCCGACGGTCGAACAATGCCGGAGGCTGACCGCTCGCTCGCCGGGAGCAGTTTCTTCCTTGTAGCGCTAACAGTGGGTTGCGTTTCCCGGCGAACGCCCTGTATTATTGGTAAGAGCGCAGAGAAATGCATTCTGCTGTAACGGTTGAGTGATTTCGAGAAAGCTCTCAGGCTCCTCCAAATCAGTTAGGAGGCAGCCGGACAGATATTGCTTATTTTTCCTGCGCTGTGGTTCCTTGTAGTCGGACAGAATCGGCTTATTTGTCTGGTTCCTCAACTATCACTAGTTACTACCAATATAACAATCACCGTCGAAAATGCGCCAACTGTCAAAATACTTTTTTATTATTATTACTCTTTGAATTTGAGATAAATTCTATTGCATTGCATTCATCTTGTACGTGCATTGTATTTAAAAACGTTTCTATTACTAAAAGAAATATTTTTGTAACCCTTGCTGTTCCGCTACTGAATTATCTCTAAAGAAGCAAAGTTTCTAAAGCCATACAAAAATACGTGGTAGTAAGTTTTCATACTTTATTTTACTGAATGGGTACGGAAGCAAACTTGAGACAGTTTATAAAAGAATGTATCATTTTTTTCGGGATAAGACAACAGTTAATACTACTGTCAGCCCGACAAATTCCACGTCACGTGACCACATATTTATTTATAAGCTTTTTAAATACTTCACATTTCAGGAACTGACTGATTGTGAGACATGCGGTAAAGACACGGACGTTATGGTGTGGTTGAAGAAGACAAAGAATTGTGCACGAACGAGCCAAATGGGTATGGCCAAGTTCAAACTTATTGTCGAGTTTTTAAATAAAATTTATATCTTCTGTATACAACTTCCAGTGAATTGAATATTTTTGTGGGTTTCGTATTCAATGCAGGGATTAAGGCTGTGTTCGAGACAAAAGTACTTAGAGCTGTATCTTACGTAAGACAGAAACTATACGCACTGCATCAAGCATCGGCGACCTTAACGTCATTTGAGGCGTGAAACAATGGCGGCAAGAAACGGAAAGGAATTCAGCGATAGCTTTCCCCTGAAGTGATTTTGTAAAACCATGGAAAACCGAAACCTGGACGGCCCGATGGGGATTCAAACCCGCGCCCTTCTGTATGCGGGGCCAGAACTTATCCTCCCACTCACCACACTCAGAGTTTCAGCACTGGTTGTACAGAACAAAAGCGTGATTTTCGATGCTAACATATACGACAACCACAGACAGGACTTCATGAGTGTCGAAAGCTGTGTCAACTACACTAGAGGAGCTTTTATCAGTCAGGCTGGAGTTGTATTAACACGATTGCGTTATCAGTTGTGTGGACACTTAACAAAATGCCGAGGACAGACTGAGCACAAGGGGAGCGTGTTCGTCGATACAGTGGTACGGAGGTGTCTGGCGTAGATACGAGCCTCCTCCATCAGGCTCACAAGTTAGCCTCGCTGATTTTGATCAAATTGTTCTTGACAGCTATAAATCGACTTAATGTGAACCCACTTATTGCGACTCTCCGTATTTTTAACTAAGTTCAGTAATGGGGATTTTTCGGACGAGCCTTATGATAGATAATGAAATATCCAGTAGCATGTATATGAGATTCAGAAACGACGAGTTTTAGAGAAATTTGAGTTTTTGTATTTCAAAATTTGGTACTACTGTATGAAATAAATAACCTTGTCCATCCACTGCAGTGTGGCTTTATCGGGGAAAACGATGCCATCTACGACATATCTACAAACGAGTTCAAAGCATGATGTCAACACTCATTTAGATTCTAACCAGCCACTTCCTGATCGCCGTACCGGCAACATCATTTCGAAGCAAGTCAGCGAGTGAATATTGTTTACAGCTGAGTGCGCCACATTAAGTTGGTCGGATAACATATTAGCCACAGGTTGAAATATTTCTACGGGAACTTAAGTGTGATTATTAATTTTCACTAAAAATGTAACAGCTATATAGGAACGAAGTCTTTCTCGGCGTTGAGAGGCTGAGATCGCCGAAATATCGTGTGGAAACATCTTACTTACTCGGTTAGTCTCCCGAGAAGACTACATCCAATGTAACAGCTGCAAATTAAGTCCTGTAGATAATATAATCTCCATAATTTCCACCATGTTCGGTGGAAATTATGGCCGAGGGGGGCAAAACGGCCCTCCAATAGTTAGTGCAGTAAACGAGAACGGAATAGGCTCCAACATAGGAAGCGGTAGTCGGTGAAGCGTTGAACACAATTCTGCCATCACCAGATTAAGAAATGCCGCTACAAAAACAATCGAACAAGCGCCAGCTCCGAGAAATCGACAACACAACAGCAGCCGACAGCTCAGAATCGAGACACTTTCGGGCCCGAGTGTTAATGTACTCACACAGAGCAAAATTTTCCCTATGCACAATATGGAAGCGCACAATCCCATCTCCCTAACGATCTGCCAAGGTATTATAAGAAATGCAGCCATTTCACTAACCGAACAGGAAATAATGGAAGTGATAAGATGTGAAGTCCAAGTAGTTCAAATAAGAGGATTCAGACCAGACAAGACCTATTCCCAATTTGTGCAATTACCTTCAAAGGGCAACGACGCCCGGAATATGTGATAATCCTACAAGTTGTACAGAAATGATAGACTGGAAAAAGGAATTGTAGCGCGAACCGACTGTCTTCAATTCGAGCAAATTACACTTTCAAGCAGTAGCAGTTGGAATACACTCTACCCAGACATCAGTCATCATCATTTCCATTTATTACTGCCCAGAAACAAAAACCACTCTAAATGACTGGATTAATCTTATCAGTTGAATCAATTCACCAATGATTTTGGCTGGCGACTTCAACGCACGTAATCAGAGCTGGGGCTGTCACTGTAACGACGCGAGGAGAACGACAGTTAAGGATTTGGCAGAAGACAACAATATGGTAATAGTAAACGACGGAAACCCAACAATGGTTCCCTCACCAGCAAGACCCGATTCGGCAGTGGACTTGACTCTCGGCAGCCACTGCATCTGATCCCTATCCAGTACTCTTAAATATTGGATGCCCACTTAAAATACTCCAGCTCATCCAACAATCAGATCAGTGGCGTAGCTAGTTTAACAAGCGCCCAGGTGTAAATAAATATTTTGGGCTCTCAGGCCAGCATGGCACCGCCTAGACCTCCGATAGCAACGCCCTTGAATCAGATGCAACATCAATAGAGCCGATACAGGAAACGAATTGAGGGACATTTCAGACACATCATAGATTAAGCAACGGGAAATGAGGTCAAAAGTGACTTCAGACGCAGCAAACAAATATGTCCAACGAAAATATTACAAGAACGCCATCAAAAACGCCCACCTATATGGTAGAACCCAACATGCTCGAAAGCAATAGCTCAAAGACGACTCGATCTTAGCTTATATGGATAGAACCCCGATCTTCAACATTATTTATTCTACCTACAAATCAACGCACGAAGAAAAAGAACGCTCAGAACTCAAAAATGCCAAAAGTGGATCCAATACTGCGAAACATGGGGTAGGATTCGAATATCTCCTCTATAAAGTTAAACAGTAATAGATTCAACAACGGTTCCCCTGAAATCAGCACATCAATCCTAAAATCGCCCCTCCCACAGTCCAGGAGGAGAACTCCAATTTTGTTCTAGCCCCTAAGGAAACATCAGACCACCAACTATGCACGCCATTTACCATAACATGTCTGTCGGATCTGCAGGTACTCTTAAAAACCTTCAACAAGATTTGGATGAAAGAACCTATCTCGGCGGAATGAAGAACCCAGGTCATCATCCCAGTATTAAAACAAGGGAAAGACCCCACCAAAGCGGCCTCCTACGGAACGATTTCACTTACGTCATGTGTAGGAAAAACCCTAGAACGACTCATTAAAAACAGACTAGAATGGTGGATGGAATCTAACAACCTAATTCACAATCTGGATTTCGCAAGGAGAAAAGTACTCCAGACAATTTAGCAACCTTGACGTCTGACTTTTACCTAGCATTTTGCAACAAATAATATTTGGGAGCGGTCTTTTTGGACATTCAATCGGACTACGACAATTTCAGAATCCCCAATTTGATGCAGGCTTTAGGGCTACCGAAGAACTAGTGAAAGGTCTTTACACCCTCTTAGCCAAGAGGACAATCTATATCAGTTCGAACAGGAATCAGGTAGGTCCGCGTACTGTGATTCAAGGATTACCTCAAGGATCAATCCTCAGCTCACTTCTGTTTTTACTATACATAAGTGATATAATCCAGTCCATCTCTATGAAGATAATGTCACTGCTATTTGCAGATGACGTGGTCATAAATACAAACGGGAGACTCAGTAGGCTATCCATAGCCTATTGAGCAAGGCAATCCCATTCCTCACCAAATGGCTACACATCAATGGATTCGATCTTTCTCCCGAAATACATCGGTTGCAATTTTCTTTAAAAAAAAAATCATCTACGACTCGAACAGTATCCAAATAGGCCCATATAAACTGCAACTAAAGAAACAAGGACGATTCCTGTGAATGTTACTGGACAGTCGCCTTAACTTGACCCAACATATAGAACAGCTGATAGCAAAGTCGAACTCACGATTAAACATAATTAGAATGGTTTCGGACACTTGGTAGGGGTCCCACCCAAAAAAGCTCCATCAAGTTCACAGTCAATGTCTCGTGTTATGAATTACGTTTATTCGTCAGACTAAATGTAGGTAGATGTTAAATTTCAGTTTGCCATTTGTTGTCGGACATTCAATACAAAGTTATACATCTACACCAATATCTCAACATCCAAATATAACCAACATTGCTGAGTTGAACTGGATGCGTCTCCATAAAGGTTTACACAACATTTAATCCATTGTTTGTATCCTTGCATAGTTTAACGGAATGTTATATCGCAATAGTGTGATGTCTACATGAATGACGTCATGACATCTGGAATCTCAAATTACTACCCACGTAAAGCTCCTTATAAGCTGCTATTTCCGTTAATTTAGAAACTAGAAACATATTAAACTAGACGACCCGCAAATAAAATGCAATCAATAGTGAGGTAGAATATGATGTCACCAAAGTTTAGTCATTTCATACTCCTACTTCATTTATTGATTTTGGTTAGAAATCCAGGGAGATAAATGGCTCGAAACACAAAAAACGCATTTTAGAAAAATTAATATTTTTGTCCTTTAAGGGTTGAACTACGAAAAATTCCTTTCTTAAAATATAAAGTTACCACGGCGAAGACCTTATTCTTTAATATGATACCTCATTTATTTATATCGGTTAGATATTAAAGGATATAAATCACTCGTGACACAAAAATGCGTTATAGAAAAATTTATACCTTTTCCCTTTAAAGGTTGAATTCCAAAAACATTCTTTCTTAAAATACGATTTCACGAAGCTGAGACTTTACTCCTCATAATCCTACTTCATTTATCAATTTTGGATACATATCAAGGGAGAAAAATGGTTCGAGATACAAAAAAACGCAATTTAGAAAAAGGGTCGAATTACGAACGCAATTTAGAAAAAGGGTCGAATTACGAAAAATTCCTTTCTTAAAATATTATGTTACCACGGCGGAGACCTTAGTCTTTAATATGATACCTCATTTATCTATATCGGTTAGATATTAAGGGAGATAAATCGCTCGTGACACAAAAACGAATTGCAAAAATATTGATACTTTTGCCCTTTAAGGGTCGAATTCCGAAAAATTTCTGTCTTAATATATGACGTCACTAAAGCGGAGATCTTAATCTTTAAGTTGATACTTCATTAAACGATTTTAGATAGGTATCCAGGGAAATAAATGACACGTAACAGAGAAAACAGCATTTTATAAATATTGACACTTTCGCCCTTTAAGGGTCGAATTCCGAAAACTTCATTTCTTAAAACATGATTTGACCAAAGTGAAGACCATAAGCTTTGAAATGACACCTCATTCATTGATTTCGGTTAAGTGTGAAGGAAGATAGAGGCTTGTGACAAAAAAATACCTTATAGAAATGACATATATGATGTTGCTGTCTCAAACAATGAAACAACATTCGTCCTACTGCACAGTGATTTTCCGAAGATGCCTTTTGGTGTCACCCTACATTTAGTAATCAAAACCGGTTCAGCCATTACAATGTGTTCCGACTTGGTTCTGTAATTCCTGAAATCACTAAGCTGGCGCAAATAATAATTTTACTTCTCTAACGAAACGTTCGTGTAAGACTAGCCTGAATACTTTTAGTTTTGACACTGAGCAGATGAGTACCACACGGTCGCCTTAAGATGGCAGGGAGTAGTGTCGGGCGGGATACAGAGGCAGAGGTTCTGTCGCCAGAAGAAGCGACCGTACTTGTTGGGAAGTTAAGTTTTTACTGACAGTTTGTACGACGCGTTAATTGCCACAATTAGTGCAAATAAACATTCTCCACCACCAAACTAATCGCAGGCAGACCTGTGTCTCAGTATAAAGTACCTACTCTCGCATTAAAACTAGCTTAAAAAATATCCTTATGTACTAACTGAATACTTCGTTTATTTTGAACTCATTGTATAGTCAGTCAGTAATTGTAAACCGACGGAGATCGCATTCTTTCGTTCCATGAGTAAAATGATGCGCAACCAAAATTCTTCATGATGTGGCGTCTGTGTTTTCCCATTTGTCTTAATTATTTTCAGGAAGTTCAATTACACACACTAGAAAATTCCGTTCCCTGCTTCCGAAAGTAGTTTTAACATCATTTTAAATTAAGGTAAAACATTTTTACTGAGAATAATTGGAAAAAATTTACACCAATCTAGTCGAATGAAATACGATGAAACGAAGACGTCAGTGTTTTTATAAATAATATATGGGATTATTAGTAGCAAAAGAAGTCAGACTGTGACACAGCTTTCATGTTCTCCGCTGAAGAAAGTCTAGGATCACCAGTGATGACACGTTCTTCAATAAAGAAACCACAGTTTACTAAATGTACTGTGTTAAAAAGCTTGTTTTTTTATACATATATATAGTACAATCGGGGATGAATTTGCGAGAACCCTCGCCTTTCGGTTATGCTTCGATCTAGATACGAATATCTCATGGGACAGCATAACTGGTAGGAGGTATACTAAATTCATGATAAAATAGGCCTTCAACACCCAGCGCTCTACCCAAGACGAAAAACAATAAAAAATTACCCCGCGCACAAGAGATTTGCAGACGCACGCACAGAGGGAAAGTTCCGTATACTGCAGTTAAAATAATTACAAGTATCCTCTTATAGTCCTAATAATTACTGAAACAACAAAATCGATTGATTTTCTAGGAATGATAGCGCGTTTTTCATAAGTCTGACACCCGTCGTGTTGTTTATTTTTTTATTTTTAACAAACAGCGGAACTTTCACCAGCAGTTATATGACGAAGAAAATATTCGCAAATCTGCACACGGAAAAATATTTGTAGAACCAGCAGTAGAGTTTGAATGGACTAAAGTATATATTCTAGCACTGCAGCATTATATAAGCGCATGTGACAAATAAACTTTTACGAATGTACGCAAATAGTGACGTAAGCTACAAATAGTGTTGCCCAAAATCGGTCTTGGTCTTGCATTTTTGCAAGACCAAGACCAAGACCAGGTGTATTGATGCAAGACCAAGACCGGCCAAGTCTGGTCTTGTTCTTGCATTTGGGCAACACTAGTGTTGCCCAAAATCGGTCTTGGTCTTGCATTTTTGCAAGACCAAGACCAAGACCAGGTGTATTGATGCAAGACCAAGACCGGCCAAGTCTGGTCTTGTTCTTGCATTTGGGCAACACTAGCTACAAAATATAAATTAACTACAGCCAAATCCTTCAATGGTACAAAAAAATAATTTCTTTTTTTCAACATAACATGTTTAGAAAATAAGATTATCTTGATGGTTGCTCCAACAGTGTTAGTAGTAATAATATTTTTTTTTATTTTTTATTTTTTTTACTTGTTGCTTTACGCCTCGTCGACGGCTAAGGTCATTAGAGGCGGGATGGGACTGGGGACAAGGAACGGGAAGGAATTCGTCCATGGCCTTTTCGAAGGAAGCATCCTGCCATTCGCCTGGAGTGATTTGGGGAAAACCCAAATCTGGATGCCCGGACGGGGATTCGAACCGGCATCCTCCCGAATGCGAGGCCAGAACGCTAACCGTTCACCCACCACTGTTGGTTTTATGGAAAAAATGAGGTGTGAAATATAAAATTGATTTTCGGAAATTTCTTCTAAAGCGTCGTAAATGACATCTGACAGTTGGCACTGGGCCGTGGGTACATATTACGTTTTCTTATAATTTATTCTAATTATGCCGATACATTTCTTTTGGCTTTATGTCAAGCTTCTTGACTGGCTAACAAGTTTCCTGCACTTTTGGCTTCTCGGGCAACCGTCTCCGAACCAGACGCGTCCGGTGGACGGGATACATGTCCTGCTAGAACTCTCCGCGTTACTGATGACAACTTCACGTTCTGCAGAATAGACATAGAAACAGTGGAATTATGTCGGCGTCGAGATCCTTGCCAGATGTGGTGTACTTGTATGGGGCCGTTCTATGACATTGCCTACATTTTGATAACCCAATATCCAACTGATTTGTTAATTCCAGATAATGCTACCAATAAAATCGTCTGAAATTCGCTCTTTCTGCAAAGAAATAATTGCTGCCTTTTCAGGTCACTGAAATGGCTCATTGGGGCTGGAGCAAGGATTCGCACTGAAGCAGACTGAAAGATGATTACAAGTCACGGATTCGAATAAGAAGTCTTCTGGCAGGAAACGATGTGTATTTCTTTCTACTGTGACCTCGGAATTGTCTGTCATCGCACCCAATGTACAACTACATTTTCCTTCATTAGAGCCTTGATCAAGCAAAATGAAATAGAAATATTGTAATTAAATATTTTTTTTACTGGAATATTGCTAGACTGGCATAGGTTGCAAAAAGGATATCTTGCGTAATAAATTATAAATGCTAGGTGCTGTGATGGGCTAAGCCAGCGGTTCTCAAACTTTTATGCTCCGCGAACCCCTTTTAAATTTTCCAGACAGTGGCGAACCCCCTAAAAAAAATTTTTTAAAAAGCTTTAAAAAAATAAGAATTTTTATTTTCATAAAAGTAATACACTTATACAGAAGATTGTTGTCAGTTAATGTGATAGATGAGCTTGTTTTTTGTCGCATGTTGAGTCAATATCAGGAACAGTTTTACTCAATCTCAGTCTCATTTCATATTCGACATTCATTCGATTCCTGTATTTCGTTTTTATCATAACCAGGTGTGAAAACCCACTCTCACATAAGTAAGTTGTCACGAAGGGTAAAAGGAAATTAATTGCTTTACGTGAGAGCTCCGGATATTCTTCCTGTCTTGCTGCCCAAAAATCAATTAAAATCTTTTTAAAATCAGCATGAAGAGTACGATCTGTGTACATTTCCAGTAATGATTCATGTTGCTTAATGCTCAAACCATAATTTATGCTTTTGGTTGTGACCATAAATGGATTTCGAACTCAGTCTTCAGCATTACCGATATCTGGAAAATACCTTTTCAGTTCATCAGAGAGCTGAGACAAATGTACAATAATTTCAGCTTTTACTTCGGCATCCAGTGATAAGGTGTTGGTCGAAACAAATTCATGCAGAAGAGGAAAACATTCAATAACACCTGATATCATGCAAGTTTTCCAAAATTCAATTTTTCTTATGAGGGCTTGTATTTTATCCTGCACAATGAATATGTTACACATGGAGCCTTGCATAGAAGCTTTCATTTCGTTGAGAGAAGAGAAAATATCAGCTAGATATGACACCCTTATAAGCCAGGATTCATCTTCAAATCTTAACTTGAGGTTGAAGTCACTGTCCTTCACAAATAAATAGACTTCATGACGCAGTTCAAAAAACCTAGCTAACATCCTGCCTCTTGACAACCAACGCACTTCACAATGTAAGAGTAATGAAACATGTTCACTGCCCATGTCCCGACATAATAATGCAAAAAGTCTCGAGTTGAGCGGACGTGCTTTTATGTAATTTATTATCATTACGACCTCTGACAATACTGTTTTTAAATAATCAGGCATTTTGTTGCACGCCAGTGTCACTCTGTGCAATGCACAGTGCATACTTTTGGCTTCAGGAGCAAGATGTTTAATTCCCAGTGATTAGTCCAGATATCCTACCTGTCATGGCCTTGGCACCATCAGTCGAAACACCAACACACCTTCTCCAGTCTATGCCATGTTCTTCAAAAAAATCATTGATGACGTTGAAAATATCTACTCCTTTTGTCGTAGTCTCCAAGTTCTTGCATAACAGAAAATCTTCTTCAGAAATGTTTCTGTGTACATATCTAACAAAACTAAGTACATTCGGCAGTCCAGTAATATCTGTTGATTCGTCAACTTGAATTGCAAAATAAGTATTTTGCAGTCGTTCTGCTAGTTGATTTTCAACATTGAGTGCCATGTCGTGAATGCGCCTTGCGATTGTGTCATTTGAAAGTGGTATTTTATCTAGCAATTTTGCTAATTTGTCTCCTAGCACGCAACTGACCATATCTTTAGCAGCTGGCAAAATTAATTCCTCAGCAATATTGTATGACTTGCCGGTCTTTACAATTTTGTATGCCACTAGGAAAGACGCACGTAAATAATCAGCGTTGGTAGTTGCAGTATTTGTCACAGTTTTCTTTGAAGATTCCAACTCCCTCTTTTTTCGATCAAAAAAAATCTAAAGATTTGTTTACGTACTGCTGATGTTTTGTCTCCAAATGTCTTCGCAGCAATGATAGCTTCATCGAGCTATTTGCGAGAACTTCTGAACATATTACACACTGTGGCTCTGGGTACTGGGTGTCTTCTTTGCACACAAATCCAATTTTCAGATAATCTTCATCATATTTTCTTTTCTTTGTCGATGGAATGAAGTGTTCTTCTGGTTTACTTGTTTTCCGCGTATTTTCTTTCGAAATTGAACTTTCAGTAGACGTAGACTCAATTTGACTCAACGAAGTTTTCAATGTTTCTGAACTGGATAACTTTTGAGTATCTGGGCATTTTCCGCGTATTGATCCGGTTTTTAACCACTGGTTCATGTTTTCACTTACTTTTAATCAAAATTACTTATCAACTTTATTTCAGCCGGCCGAAATAAGTGCGCGCGCGGAATACCACTGACTTGAGAAACAACTATACTAAACAATGCCGCGCGCTTTTTGTCAGTCACCGAGCGTGGCGGTGTAACGGATAGCGTTCTCGCCTCGCATTCGGGAGGACGGCGGTTCGATCCCCGTCCGGGCATCCAGATTTGGGTTTTCCATGGTTTCCCAAATCACTCCAGGCAAATGCCGGGATGCTTCCTTCAAAAGGCCATGGCCGAATTCCTTCCCATTCCTAGCCCCCATCCTTGCCCCCCATCCTTTCCCGTCTCTAAAGACCTCGATGTTGAGAGACGTAAATACAATAAAAAAAAAAAAAAAAAAAAAAAAAACTTTTTGTCAGTCACAAAATATTACGTAATTTCAAGCCATTTTGGCCCTTTCTTAAGCCATTATTTTCCGCCCCTATTGTTACCAAACCTAACACGATTGTGAGTGGTGCCGAATAATGGAAATATATAGCATAATGTAGAATTTGAACCTTGAAAGATATTTGGCGTTCAAAAATTTACATATTATCTATTAATACTTATTCGGCACATCGAGTGAAAGGAGCGATATTTCTTTGAAGGCATTGTATTAAATGATGCATGTCACACGCGTGATACAATCAGTCTGCCACCATTACGTAAATCTCGCCGCGAACCCCCTATGATCAACTCGCGAACCCCTAGGGGTTCGCGTACCACACTTTGAGAATCGCTGGGCTAAGCAAATTGTAACAAGAATTAGCTAGGATCCCTGATACCACTTAATAAGCTATCCAAAATAAATTCATCTGATATCAATAAAAAAAGAAGATATTGAGCTGTAGTTTTATGAACGATGATGAAAGAGATGCCTTTCATATAACCATCAAAAACCCACGAATACAATATTTTACTACAAAGAACCACATTTTCATATTTCAAATTTACATTTTGCAGTTATGGTGTTGCGGATTGATATTTTTTGGAGTTGTAACAAATAGAGACTTGTTAATTAACAAAGTTTTGTGTTTTATAAATCTGTTAAAGTGGTTTTCAATTTATATGGGGGAGAGAGTTAGCAACTATCATTTGGAACTATGTGAAACTGAAGCGGCAAGAAGAAAGAATAATTACTTTCGAACTCAGAGATGGATATCTACCTCCTTATTCTGCTTTGAGTATAGAATTTTGGAGAAATTGTAGTTTAGTTCAATGATGAGCAGTAACGGGCGGACCTGTACTTACCCAAAGGTCCACCAGATGTCGAAGCACATGACGGTGAGCCACGAGAAGGCGGCGAGGAAGGAGAAGAAAGTTATCACACCTGCAACACAACAGATTCACCTCACTGAGACGCACAGGAGATTAAGTGAAGCTGCTAAAGAATTCTGGAAACAAATTGTTTTTGTGAGGTACATGTTTAGTTCTAGTTTTCAAATTACCATGCGATGATGATTTCAGTTTTTTTTTCTGTCATGGGTCTTTCGACTGGTTTCATGAAATCCTCTGCCTCTTTCTCTTGTGCTAACCTTTTCGTCTCAACATACCCCTTACAACCCACGTCCTCACTAATCTGCATCATAGGTTCCAATCTCTGTCTTCCTCTACAGTTCTTAGCTTTCAGTGTTCCCTCCACTAACAATTTAATCAATCCCGCATCTCTCAAAACGTGACCAACCATCCTGTCTCTTCTTTCTGTAAGCCTCTTCCACAAACTTCTTTCCTCACTGTCACATTACAGTAGGCTTGTCCCCATCAGTAATTAACTTATTTTAATTACTATATTTATTCTATGCCGAGTATCGAATGCTATGTGCATCGGTGACTTGCGAGACTGACAATCGATTAGTAGATCAGAGAGTGTGTGGAGTCTGAATGAGAACGTCGTGTTAGTATCATGCCTTTGGATCTTGTTGTAGCTCGGGGTAAGTCGTGGCCGAAAATAATTAACAAATGATTTGTATTAAAGTGTATAGGTCTCCGTGAGTTACTAATTAAGGGCTACCGCGTCGGGAAAACGTTTCACTGACAGAAGGAAACTACGATATTACGTGGTGGATGTTGGTGAACTGTGTTGGTATGAACAGCTACGTGAAAGTGATTGAATGAGTTGCTTTTCACTCTTAAGAACTTGCATCTTCCGATTATATAGTCAATACCAGTAATTTTACTTGTATGTGCTTTAATTACTTTTTTCCATTGGTGGCCGGGTACATTTGTGCAGTACAAAACTGTGAATAAATCTTTGGCTTGTGTTCTGCATACACGTTGATTTATTTGAAGAAAATTTTTGTTATATGCGTATTGATTTGTACGCTAGCCCGCCAATGGTGGCGGCCGATAATTAATTAATTTACGAAGTCTGATGGACCTTATCTTAGGTGGTCGAAACTAATCATAAAGGGGACTAATTTGTGAGTTGGAAGGAACTGTTATCAATGCCGGCGTACTTTCAATTTGTTCTCCGACATTTCCAAAACTAGTTTATTTCGTACTTTACCTGCCCACTTAATTTTCAGCATCCTTCTATAACACCAAATTTCAAATGCTTCATTTTAACTTGTAAATATCGAAAGAAATTATGTGTTTTGAAAATTGCAGGGTTGGGCAGGGACAAGTATGCGCCAGTCACGCTATTATTGTTTTCAGTATGAGTGAAAATTTATGCAGAGATGCATTAAACAGCGTTTTCATAGTGTTTCAAAAGGAAAAAGTAACATACTGTTCACTGGCTTTTGTGAATTCTATTCTGTATCATTGTGTTATTTGAAATGTAGTCTTCACGGGTTTTCCGCCGTATGTTGTTGAAATGCGACAACGAGCTTTAGGCGGCTCACTCTGCCATCTTCAGGTTGAATGTTGTGTTGGGAGGGGAGAGGCCAGGCCTTATAAGGGCGCGCGGAGGCCAGACAGCGCCAGTGCAGCGCTCTGCACAACATTCAACCTGAAGATGGCGGAAGAGTCAGCCGCCGAAAGCTCGTTGTCGCATTTCAACAACATACGGCGGAAAACCCGTGAAGACTACATTTCATCGATACGCCGTGAAAGCCTTCAATCTCACATTGTGTTATTTGTTTACTTTGATATCTACACAACATTCTTTTCAAATGCCTGAAACTGCTAAGTTAAAGACAGTTTATGTACGACCCCTCAGCTTTCTTTAGTCAGATTCTCAGTAATTCACAATAACAATTCGTCAGTTTATTAAAGTACTTTGAAATGCTATTTCCAGTGGCTATAACAAATACAAACCTTTGTGAGCAAAAGTGGTAATTTTTGTTGTTAATGAAAGAACTTATTTTATAATAAAAGTTTTCACTTTTTTCTTAAATGGTAATTTATCAAATATTATGATTGTCAAATAAGCTAAACTGTTTATAAATATCACATGGTCAAATGTTAAAATAAAACGCTTTCGTATTCTTAATTTTAACGGACTTCTCTAGTAATTTTGTGTATATTCTCAACGGGGGTTCGACTTAGGATATCTTTTTCTCAGAGATTATTTTTGCAACTTTTTACTAAAAATGAATTTGAAGACTGTGAACAAATATTTATTAACTTCTATCATGCACGTTATTTAAAAAAATATCAAGGGACGTATTCCATTAAGATTATAGTTACTTATCTCAAATCAAAGACGAGGTAGTAAAAACCAAATGGGGATCCGAGTTTTGTTCCTTTCCTCTACAGTTTAGCATCGATTATCTTACTTAATTCACTGATTATTAACACAATCACGTTTACACAATGCGCTAAACATGACACTGCAGTGTCTAAAACGTCCGCTGCGCATTGGGTCGCGTGATGTGTGAGTGCCTGTCATGACGAAACGACACAGAATGAGGAAAAGATAGAAAGAAACGTTTGTGTTGTGTGATATATCCTACAGCTCATGTGAGATATTCAGCATTTTAAATATGCAATTGAAACATTAACCATGACTGGTGGCTCAGAGATTAAGGTTCGACATTACGGAGAGCAAGAGTTCGATACAACATCCCGAAATAACTAAAAGCCAATACCTGCATAATACACACAAAACACCATGTCAGATTTCCTTCCGATTCCTTGACCACGATCGTCTCATCCCTCTAAATCCCCTATGAATATAAAGAGACATGATTTCACAGAGTATTTGTTGACTATCATTTCATTTCACACAACAGAATATTACAGCCACCATTTTATTCATAGAGTGGATAAAGAGGAATGTACGAACCAGAAGCATGTGAAGTGCAAATAGGTCAGGAATCAGTGAAAGGGACTTTATAACTGATGAAACGGATCCCTGTAAATCGGCACTTGGTTGTTGGGTTTTCAAACTCCTGTTGACTTCCGCCTGTTCTACTCTAAACTGTACTGACTTCTCCCCGAATAAATATTTTGACTACTAACGAAAACACCAATTAACTGACAACTTAAAGACTTTGAGCCGCGAAAAAAGCTGTATGTACACAACTGACACAGCACTATACGGGAAATAATGCCGTTCTCTTTCTGTTTTGCTCTCTTTCTCCCTTTCTTTCTCGCTTGATGAATGACGAGGGGAAGAAACTGTAATTTTCATAAGAGCTTGAATAGTGTTGACAGATTACTGAATGTCTGCATTTGAATAATATGCTTATTTGTAAAGTATCGGTGGATTGAAGACTTTGATTTGACTAAATACACGTTTTGAGATGGTGCTAATGATAAATTATTAAAATCTTTAAAGTATTGCGTTTGTTTGTAAAGACTTTGTTGATAAATTATGTAAATCTTTAATATAAATAATATGCATGTCTTTTTGAAGAGTGATTGGTAAGTTATTGAAGCCTTTAACGAGTAAGAGTAAATGTGGTTAACGCACCTGTTAGTGCAGATGAAAATCACTTGCTAAGAATTCAGAGAAAGGAGTAGCGTTCTGAACATTCGTAAAGGTATTTGAGAAGAAGGTTGTTGTTGTTGTTGTTGTTGTGGTTTAAGGGCGCGTCGACGGCGAGGTCATTAGCGCCCTAACAACGACCGGCTTAGCAATGTGGCTTAAACTCCAAGTTCTACCGTCTGTATGGCCGACTGTAGAGGGGTCGGCCACACAGACGGCAAATAGAGTAAAATGCTAAAATGTTGGCTGTAAAGGGGCCATTAAAAGACTAACATCACAGCTCATTGCCGGCTGGCTGTAAAGGGCCAGCCAGGCATAAAAACTTAAATCTAGCAGTAAAACGAACACAAATAAGACAAAACAAAACAATAACTATGAACACGGATGAGTGGCTGTAAAATGGCCACTCATCCACCTTAAAAGATTAGGCCGGTCTTCCCAGAATTTTTGGGATCAGACCGCCCAATACACAGAATTTTAAAACTTTAGCCACATTGCTAGCTTCATTACTTAAAATAAGGGACAGATCGTTGGCTAGGCCAACCTCTGCCCTTAAGTCAAAAAATAAAACACACTCTGTTAAAATGTGGCGTACCGTCAAAGGTACGCCACAAGCATCACATTCCGGTGGGTCCTCCTGGCGGAGAAGAAAGCCGTGTGTCAGAGGACAGTGCCCTATACGGAGGCGAGTAAGGAGAACCTCATCCCTCCTCGCCCGCTGGAAGGAGCTGCTCCACGGCTGAATGGTCGGTTTGACCAGCCGGAGCTTATTATGCTCAACTTCCAGCCACTGCCTCTGCCAAACATCAAAAACAAATCTCTTCGCCGCCGAGGCAAGGTCAGACTTTGGGACCGGATCAAAGTCAATTCTGACCTTGTCACAGGCTAACTTGGCAGCTTCATCAGCTGCCTCGTTCCCCCTGATTCCCACATGGCCGGGTACCCAGCAGAATGCCACCTCCTTCCCACAAGATTGGAGGGAAAGGAGGGCGTCCTGGATGTCCTGGACTAGACGGTCTGCTGGGTACATAGTTGCTAATGCCTGAATGCAACTAAGGGAATCACAGCATATGAGGTACTTCTTGTCGCGGCGTGCCTTCATATGCTGGAGCGACTTTAGCAGGGCATAGCACTCCGCAGTGTAAACACTGCACCTGCTATCCAGCTTGTATTTGTAAGTCGCTCGAGGGAACACTACTGAACAGCCTACACTGTTAGCCTGCTTAGACCCATCCGTAAACACCGGGGTAAAACTGTGATATTGGTTTAAAATATCAGTAAAAATATTAGTAAAAACACTGTCAGCGGTTAACAGTTTGTTATGCCGGGATAGATCTAAAATTGTTCTAGGCCTCTTTAAAAGCCAGGGAGGAGATTTATTCCAACCCTGGTGATAAAAGGAGGGAAGCTCGAATCCGTATTGTTCTAAAATAGCCCTTGTACGGTAGCTGAACGGTTTAGTGGCTCTATGCCGGTTGGTATAGAGCCGCTCGTAGTTGGGATGGAGCACTACGTCGTGCACGGGACTGCCAGGTGTTATGGCAACCTGCAGGTAGTGTCGCACCATGAGGAGTCGCCGGCGGATGGTAAGCGGCGGCTCGCCCGAGTCAGCACAAATACTGACAATAGGGCTGGTGCGATATGCACCCGTGGCGAGCCGAATTCCTGCATGGTGGACACTATCCAGTATACGAAGATAACTGTCCCGTGCCGAACCATAGACAATACAACCGTACTCCAACCGCGACCGTACAAAGGCTCTGTAAAATTGTAGCAGGCAGGAGCGGTCAGCGCCCCATGACCTGCCACACAGGCATTTTAAAACATTAAGAGCTTTAGAGGCTCTGGCTTTCACATCTTTAAGATGTGGCAGCCAGGTTAGCCTAGTGTCTAAAATGAGGCCCAGAAACCGAACAGTGTCAGTAAAACGTAAAACGGTGTTCCTCAAGGTAAGGTGAGGCTCTGGTAAAAGAGTCCTACTACGACTAAAAAGTACACACCGGGTTTTCTCGGCAGAGAAACGAAAACCGGTGTGCACTGACCATTCATCCAGCCTGTTCAGCGTGAGTTGCAACTGCCGCTCAGCGCTTCTCAGGCTGGATGAAGCAATAAATATTAAAAAATCGTCCACATATAAGGAGAACCGTAAGGGACTCCTTATGACGAGTGATATACTGTTAATCGCTATGGCGAAAAGGGTCACGCTTAAAACTGACCCCTGAGGAACACCGTTTTCCTGAATAAAAATATCAGACACTTCACTACCGACTCGGTACCGGAAGCAACGACCAGATAAAAATGATTTTAAAAAACGGGGCAGGTTACCCCTAAAACCCCATTCATGTAATTGTTTTAAAATAACATGCCGCCAGGTAGTATCGTAGGCCTTCTCAATATCGAAAAATATCCCCACCAGATGTTGGCTGCGGATGAACGCATCCTGTATCGCCGCTTCCAGCAGGATCAGGTTGTCCAAGGTGGAACGGAACTTCCTGAATCCACACTGAAAGCGGCTCAGAAGGTTTTGGGACTCCAGACACCAGACGAGGCGGCGGTTTACCATCCTCTCCAGTGTCTTCCCCACGCAGCTTGTCAGGGCAATACTACGATAGCTACCTGGCAACAACTTATCCTTTCCAGGCTTTAAAATAGGAATCAATGTTGCTTCTTTCCACGAGTCGGGGAAGTGTCCTCCGGTCCAGATATCGTTAAAAATATCTAGAAGGTACTCTTTAGCATCTTTATCAAGATGCCTCAGCATCTGGTACTGGATCAGATCAGGCCCTGGAGCAGTGTCTTTTGCGCTCTTCAGCGCAGACTCGAGCTCCCAAAATGAAAATGGTCTGTTGTAGGCCTCTGTATCCGACGAATCGAAGCATAGCGGGCGCCTCTCGGCAGCAACCCTTCGTTGCTGGAACCGAGGATCAAAACAGGCTGATGAAGTGATGGCAGCGAAATTCTCTGCCATCAGCTGCGCTATGCTTCGTTCGTCGGTAATTACACGTCCTTGATCCAGTAATCCAGATACTGGTGGGCGGGAGTACCTTCCAGATATACGGCGGATGGACTCCCATACTTTGGCTGATGGTGTGGAACGATTTATTGTGCTCACAAAGGTCTGCCATGACCTTTTCTTGCTCTCCTTAACAACACGACGCGCCTTTGCTCTTGCAATACGGAACGCTGCCAGGTTGTCTGAAGTTGGGTGCAACCTAAAATGACGCAACGCCCGTCTACGATCCTGAATAGCGGAACGACATTCGTCGTTCCACCAGGGGACGGGCGTCCTTCGCAGCGTTCCGGAGCTCTTCGGCATGGAAACGTCAGCTGCCTGGTGAATCACCTGTGTAAGGTGATTCACCTTCTCCTCAATACTGTTATACTCCTTGAGAGTAATGGAGTGCTGGTAAAGTTTCCAGTCGGCTTTGCTGACGTTCCATTTACGTCGGTTATTCCCTCCTCCGCGTTCAAACTCTACGTGCATCCATATTGGGAAGTGGTCACTTCCATGAAGGTCGCGATCCACCTCCCAATGCACGGAGTCCGCGATTGAGGGGGAGCACAATGAAAGGTCGATGGCAGAGGACGATCCGGAAGCAGCGGTGAAATGAGTCATTTGCCCTGTATTCAGGATACAAATTTCCTCCTGCTCTATCAATCTACCAACTACTCGGCCCCGGGGGCAATCGGTGGAAGAACCCCACAACGCACTGTGGGCGTTGAAATCTCCCAAAAGGAGAAAGGGCCGAGTGAGTTGTCGTATGATGCCAACCAGGTCGTCGTAGTCGACGGACAAACTGGGTGGCAGATAGATAGAGCATACGGTCAGTTTGATTGGACCGTGTATTTTCACCGCTACTGCTTGTAGATGGGAGGTGAGAGCAACGGGTTCGGAGTGGACAGTGTTCCGAACAAACACAGCCACTCCTCCCTTCGCTCGATCACCCTCGGTATCGTCCTTTCGATAAATGTCGTACCCTCTTAGCACTGGTTGGTGTAGAGGTCTAAAATGTGTCTCTTGAATACAGAGACACAATGGATTAGACCGTGCTAAGAGTTGGACTTCCTCTTTGTGAGCCTGAAAGCCGTTGACGTTCCACTGAAGTATGGGAGCCATCCTATCTTTTTAAAACCACCCGCCCCGGTTCGGGTGGGTCCTCCGAAGGTGATTGCTGAGGAACGAGACCAGGTCCGTCCACCAGCATAATTTCGTCTTCAGGGTCCGAAGACGATTTTTGTTCGAAGGCCTCGTGGTCTTGCGGATTTTTATTCCGCCGAGGCCTTCTCCCCTTCTTTTCCCCGCCAGTTGGAGGTCTGGGCGGGGAAGCGGAAGGGGACTTAATGAACATAGTGGGGTCCGTATGTTTGAACTTCGGACCCCGAATCTTTTGCACTGTCTGCCATCCGCTGTCGGCAGATGGCGTTGCCGATGCTACTTGTGCTGTGGTAGCTACTTCTGAAACGGGCGCTGTTTCTGCGGTTGCAGATGCGCCCACAGCTGTAGTCATTGCAGCAGATGGCTGTGCTTTCGCTGGTGGACTTGCTAAACCTTCTGGGCTAGTGGTCGGGTTTCCAGAAGTGCTGCTACCGACGTCAGAGGTCCTAGGTGTTATGACCTTTGTGGCATTAGCGCCACAATTGCACTGACATGAGCACGTTGTACTTGTGCCCATGTCCGCAACTGTCGTCTGGGTAGCAACACTTTCTTTCCTGACGGGAGTTGAAAGAGTCTTGGCGAAGCTGGTAGCAAAGATGGGGGGTGCTAGCGCCTTGTACCGCTTCTTCGCTTCGCCGTAAGGAATTCTCTCTTTCGTTTTTACCTCCTGTATCTTTTTCTCTTCAAGATACATTCGACACTCCCTGCTCCAGGCTGGATGTGACCCGGAGCAGTTTACACACACCTGTGGGAGGGTACAACTACTACCCGGCTCGTGTGCAGCCTTTCCGCATTTCCCACAGGTGGGGTTGCCCTTGCAGGTCGCCGTCGTATGACCGAACCTCTGGCACTTGAAGCAGCGCATGGGGTCCGGTACATACGGGCGCACATTGAGTTTTAAATAGCCTGCTTTGATGTCTTTGGGCAACGTTGGAGTGTCGAACGTCAGGACGAAGGTGGCCGTCTTCTCAAGACTGCCAGTTTACCCTTCGCTTTATCTGACGAACCTCGACCACATGTTCAGATGCCCACTCCTTAAGGAGTTCCTCGGTCTCTAAATCGATTAGGTCGCGACAGCTGATAACACCTTTACTCGAATTTAGAGTTTTATGGAGTTCGCACTTTACTGCGAACTCCCCGAGCTTCTCAGACTTAAGGAGGAGGACAGCCTGCTTATGGGTGGATGTTTCCAAAAGCAGGGTCCCGTTCCTCAGCTTCTTTACTGATTTCAGGGTCCCGGCAAGACCCTCTAACCCTTTCTGAATGTAAAAGGGGGACACCTTCTCGAAGGATCCCTCCTTTCTAGTCATGATTATGAAGGCATTCTCAATTATGTAATCCTTCCTGTTACTATTGTAATTTTCAGGAGGAGGGCTTTCAACCCTCGCCCGCTTACCACTACCTTTTTTTTGGGCGTTGGAGTGACATAACCCCTGCGGTTTGCCCAAGCCGCAGGAGGAGGGATTGGGATTTGGATTATTTCTAATTTTGATCCCACGAGTTCGGAGGAACTAAATGTCGAGTGACGTGGAGCCCCCGCATCACGCCACCAAGCCCAATACAACAGGGGTGCGGCAGGTGCCCCTGAGGTTGTACGCTAACGGGTGGTTTGCCTCACCACCCATCCACCTCCTCGGCACGTTACTCACCTTGAGGTTGAGGGGTTTTTTATAGAGGTTTTTACCGTCCTCGCGATCCGGGCGATGAAGCCAAGATCCCCGTTCTCCTAGGCACACAACGTTCCACCGCCACGCCCTACGGTGGTCGTTGAAGCATGGTAGGAGTTTACGGTGTGGGAAACTTGCGGCGCTCACAAGTTTCCAGCTCGGGCACCGCGGGTTCGCCAAACCCGTACCTGGCACTTGCGTACCAGGCCCCTGCGGGGTTGAGAAGAAGGATTTAATCAGGTAATTTAACTACCACTTGGAATAAACAAGTAAAAATAAGCTTTAAAGTTTTATTGTAACTTACCCATGTTCCCCCCACCGTACTTCAGGAATACGCTTCAAGGATACAAAATAAATAATTTTCGGTAAAGAATTCGTAAAAATAAAATGACACACGAGAATGAGAAAAAAAGAATGCAATAAGACATAAAATAGCGATATTATAATCTTAGCTGTACCTTCTTTAACTGTTTAGAAAAGATGAATCGAAGTGAAGGATAGTTACAACCTCTTTCCCTCATTTTAAGTTAATAATACACTACTCTGTAGTTGTGGTGCTAAAATTTCTGTTATTAACTGAAAGAAAATTATTGAACGCACAGAGGGCGTATCCAAGTAGAACGGCAAAGTCTGATAGAGGACGACACAGTGGCACTCAGCAGCTGCATTAGGGATATAACGGAGCTCCGCATCAGCAATTACGGAACTTTCTCGTGAAATACTACATCCGCTTCCGCATCCGAAATTTTTAATGTGGATTTATAAGGGATGTTTTGTTTGCATTATAATATATAGTATTCTTTTCTCTTTACATGAGATTCGGCCCATCGTAGCTTAGCTAACAACTATGCGGTTGTTTTTTCCTTACTATCTCGCAATAAAAGAAGCAATTAATTGAACGGTGTTATTAACTAAGTAACGAATTCACAAGTATAACTTGCATGTAATGTAAAGCGGCCTATTGACGGTCAAACTTATAGGACGTCAGTCTAGAACTACGGCAGAACGTGCTCACCCATTCACGGTACTAGAAGTGGCCCAACATAATGTTCCAAGCATTTGTTTCCACTCGTACTTTCTCGGGGCACACCAGCGTCCTTATTGCACACTTGTAGTATATTTCCTCCAATCACGATCCAACGCCATAGCTTATTGAACCCCAAGCACCCATGTTAGTTGTATGGGAGTGCAATAGTATCCAACACGTTGTGAGGTACAAAACCTCACATTTTGTGATTTTGACATTATTAAAGCTATTTTTTATTTAATAATTGTAATTGTATGTAAGTTACTAACTCTGAATTTTAAGTTCCAATGTCAAAGCATGTCAAGATGGATATAATGAGATCTCTGGAAAATAAATAACAGTCGAGAGAGTTGAAGAAAAGAATTGGAAGGAAGAGGACGTGTTGGTTGTGGAAAGAATATGATTTAAGAGAAAAGATAAAACAGAATGGCTAGACGGAAGCCACGAAGAATCCTGGCGGGATTAATAACAAGAAAATAATAGCCTGAGGGCAAGGAAATTAGGGTTTAATAAAGATAATGGAATATGACTTTGGAGAAGATAATTGCCTGTTAAATGGAAAATATAAAAGTTGTGAGATAAGTAGAAAGTGTTTTATTTGAGATTGAAATATAGATATAGACAAAGGAGTTGATTTTAAGTTTGTATGATAAGAATTTGATTAATAATAATTTGATTTACAACGTGAGTATCGGAATAAAACCAGCAACGGACAAAGAGGGATCAAGGAAATCCTTATGTACTGGTCTGGTGCAGGAAATATAAGTAAAAGTATTAATTTCAAAGTATGGTAAAGTAACATTCACATGTGTTCACTACAAAATAAAAAGGTAATGATTAGGGTACGTTACAACGTCCTACGATAACCCGTTTCACGGACCAACAAGAGTTCCTTATAGAAAAATTGGATGATAATAGGTGCTACAAGTTGGACTGTGAATGGACCGCTAGAGCGGTGGAAAGGAGGTTGGTGGGCACGGAGATGTTCGGTGGCTTGAATTAGTCGAACCGCGAAAGCTGTTAAGTTCATATTAGACGACGATCATTTTTTTGACGCGTGCGCGGTTGTGTAAATCATGTAATTCATTTGTGAAATCATTACACGTTTTTTGTTAATGAAAGATGAGGCAAAAAAATATGTTATGTTGTTGTTATTTGTGGCTTTAGGGCGCGTCGACAACGAGGTCATTAGCGCCCTAACAATTACCAGCAAAGGCTGTGATTAAAGTTCATAATAAAAGTACTGTCTGCATGGTCGACTGTAAAGGGGTCGACCATACAGACAGCACATAAAACAAATCACAAAAATAAGATGTAGCCCTAAAGGGGCCGCCTGGAACTAAGATCGTTGTACACCTGGATGGCTGTAGAGGAGCCAAACAGGTTCACAGAATACTTAAAAAAAAAAACACTGAATATCTCGCTGGCTGTAAAAGGGCCAGCGCGAAATGAATTAAAACTAAATAAAAAAAATATAACAGAGCACATGGATGGTGGGCTGTAAAGGAGCCTGCCATCCATTCTAAAACTACGCCGACCTGCCTAAAATTTTAGATATCAGGCCGGCAGATACACAAAACTTTAAAACCTTGGCCACATTGGTAGCCTCATTATTTAAAATCAGGGCCAAACCGTTGGCCAGGCCAACATCTGCCCTAACGTCTATAAAAGATACACAATCAATTAAAATGTGGCGCACCGTCAAAGGTACGCCACAAGCATCACATTCGGGTGGGTCCTCTCGGCGGAAAAGAAAGCTGTGAGTCAGAGGACAGTGCCCTATACGGAGGCGAGTGAGGAGAACCTCATCCCTCCTCGCCCGCTGGAGGGAGCTGCTCCACGGCTGAACGGTCGGTTTGACCTGCCGGAGCTTATTATGCTCTACCTCCAGCCACTGCCTCTGCCAAATGTCAAAAACAAATCTTTTCCCCGCCGAGGCAAGGTCAGACTTTGGGACCGGATCAAAGTCAACTCTGACCTTGGTGCAGGCTAACTTGGCAGCTTCATCAGCTGCCTCGTTCCCCCTGATTCCCACATGACCGGGTACCCAGCAGAAAACGACCTCCTTTCCGGAAGATTGAAGGGATCGGAGGGTGTCCTGTATATCCTGGACAAGACGGTCTGCTGGGTACATGCTTCCTATAGCCTGGATGCAACTGAGGGAATCACAACATATGATGTACTTCGTGCCGCGACTTACTTTCATATGCTGGAGCGACTTTAACAAAGCGTAACACTCTGCAGTGTACACGCTACAACAGCTATTCAGTTTGTAGTTAAAAGTCGCTCGAGGGAACACCACAGAGCAGCCAACTCCATTAGCCTGCTTAGACCCATCCGTGTATACCGGGGTAAATTCGCGGAACTGATTTAAAACATCGCTAAAAGTTCGGATAAAAACATTGTCGGCAGTACACAGCTTGTTGTACCGCGACAATTCTAAAACTGTTCTGGGCCTCTTTAAAAGCCAGGGAGGAGATTTACTCCAACCCTGGTGATAAAAAGATGGCATCTGAAACCCATATTCCTCCAATATAGCCTTTGTACGGTAGCTGAACGGTTTAGTTGCTCTTTGACGGTTGAAATATAGCCGTTCAAAGTTAGGATGGATAACTACGTCGTACACGGGACTGCCAGGAGTTGTGGCAATATGTAAATAGTGTCGCACCATGAGGAGATGCCGGCGGATGGAAAGCGGCGGCTCGCCAGACTCAGCACAAATGCTGGGTATCGGACTGGTGCGGTATGCACCTGTGGCGAGACGAATTCCTGCATGGTGGACACTATCCAGTATACGTAGATAACTGTCCCGTGCCGAACCATAGACAATGCAACCATACTCCAACCGCGACCGTACAAAGGCTCTATAAAACTGTAGCAGGCAGGAGCGGTCAGCGCCCCACGACCTGCCACACAGACACTTTAAAACATTAAGAGCTTTCAGGGCTCTGGCTTTGACATCTTTAAGATGTGGTAGCCATGTAAGCCTACTGTCTAAAATGAGGCCCAGAAAACGAACAGTTTCACTAAAACCTAAAACGGTGTTCCTCAAGGTGAGATGAGGTTCTGCTAAAAGACTTCTACTGCGGCTAAAAAGTACACACCGAGTTTTCTCAGCAGAGAAACGAAAGCCGGTGTGTACTGACCATTCATCCAGCCTGTTCAGCGTGAGCTGCAGCTGCCGCTCCGCGCTTATCAGGCTAGCTGATGCAATAAAAATTAAAAAGTCGTCAACGTATAAGGAGTACCGGATGGGCCTCCTTATAACAGTCGAGATGCTATTAATGGCAATAGCAAAAAGGGTTACACTTAAAACTGAACCCTGAGGAACACCGTTTTCCTGAATAAAAAGGTCGGACACTTCTCTACCGACTCGGTACCGGAAGCAACGTCGAGATAAAAATGATTTTAAAAAACGAGGTAGATTTCCTCTAAATCCCCATTCATATAACTGTTTTAAAATTATATGTCGCCAGGTAGTATCGTATGCCTTTTCGATGTCAAAAAAGACACCCACAAGGTGTTGATTGCGGATGAAGGCGTCCTGAATTGCCGCTTCCAGTAGGATCAGGTTATCCGTGGTGGAATGGAACTTCCTGAATCCACACTGAAAACGGCTCAGCAGCTTACGGGACTCGAGACACCACACGAGGCGGCGGTTCACCATTCGCTCTAGTGTCTTCCCAACGCAGCTCGTTAAGGCGATGCTGCGATAGCTGCCTGGCAACAACTTGTCTTTTCCTGGCTTTAAAATCGGGATTAACGTTGCTTCTTTCCACGAGTCGGGGAAGTGTCCTCCGGTCCAAACATCGTTAAAAATATCCAGGAGGTACTCTTTAGCATCTTTGTTAAGATGCCTCAGCATCTGGTACTGGATCTGGTCAGGCCCTGGTGCAGTGTCCTTGACGCTGTTTAGAGCTGACTCCAGCTCCCAAGATGAAAATGGGCTGTTGTATTGCTGCACATCAGACGAGTCGAAGCAAAGGACTTGCCTTTCAGCAGATATTCTTCGTTGCTGGGCCTGATGGTCCAATCCAGCAGACGAAGTGATGGCAGCGAAATGCTCTGCCATCAGCTGCGCTATGCTTCGCTCGTCAGTGACTACCCGCCCTTGATCCAGTAATCCAGATACTGGCGGTCGAGAGTACCTCCCGGATATACGGCGGATTGACTCCCATACTTTTGTTGACGATGTGGAACGATTAATGTTGCTCACAAAGGTCTGCCATGACTTCCTCTTGCTCTCCTTAATCATACGACGTGCCTTAGCTCTAGCAACCCGGAACGCTGCGAGGTTGTCGGGTGTCGGTTGTAATTTAAACCGACGCAAGGCCCGTCTGCGACCCTGGATGGCGGAACGACATTCCTCGTTCCACCAGGGGACGGGCTTTCTTCGCAGCACTCCAGAGTTGCTAGGCATGGAAATATCAGCAGCCTGGTGAATGACATCAGTAAGATGTTTCACCTTATCCTCAATGTTCAGGCGCTGTTCGAGGATAACTAAGCGGCTATAAAGCTGCCAGTCAGCTCTGTTGATATTCCATTTCCTTATAGTCGTTCGATCACCACGTTCAAACTCAACGTGCAACCAAATTGGATAGTGGTCGCTTCCATGTAGGTCACGATCCACTTCCCAATGCACGGAGTCCGCAATTGAAGGAGAGCAAAAAGAGAGATCAATGGCAGAGGACGAACCGGAAGCAGTAGTGAAGTGCGTCATCTGACCTGTATTTAGGATGCACAAATCCTCCTGCTCCAATATTCTGCAAACCTCTCGACCTCTGGGGCAATTGGTGGTCGAACCCCACAACGCATTGTGCGCGTTGAAGTCTCCCAATAGGAGAAAAGGCCGAGAGAGTTGCCGTGTGATGTCAGCCAGCTGACCGCAATCAACTGGTGATCCCGGCGGCAGATATATTGAGCATACAGTCAGTTGCACCGGTCCATGTAGTTTAACTGCTACTGCTTGTAAGGAAGAGGTGAGAGCTACAGGTTCGGAGTGGACAGTGTTCCGTACAAACACAGCCACTCCCCCCTTCGCTCGATCACCCTCGGTATCGTCCTTACGGTACACGTCATAGCCTCTTAGCACAGGTTGGTGAACTGGTCTGAAATGTGTCTCTTGCAGGCAGAGACACAATGGATCAGACTGTGCTAAGAGCTGTAACTCTTCTTTGTGAGCTACAAAACCATTAATGTTCCATTGAAGTATGGGAGCCATCCTTACCTATTTAGTCTCACCCGCCCCGGATCGGGTGGGTCATCGGTCACTTCCTGCTGAGGAACGGGACCAAACTCGTCCACCAGCATCTCAGTTTCATCCTGCCCAGGAACGGAGACAGACATCTCCGACCCAGAGGACTCTTCTAATTCCTCCCCATTCTTTTTCTTTTTCTTCCTCTGTTTCTTCCCCTCCTTACTGCTGGGCAGTCTGGGAGGAGACGAAGAGGGAGACTTAACAAATTGGGTCGGGTCTGTCTGTCTGAACTTCCGACCCCGGATCTTCTGGTCACCTCCACTGGCGCTGGTAGCAGATGGTATCGCTACCGCTATAACAGCGCGTGGAGGTACAGGAGGTGGTGTTATCTTGACTGCTACTGTTGGTGCTGGTGGAATAGTTGATACTGCTGCTGGTGCGGTCGAGGTGTCAGACGTGCTGCTACCGACGTCCGCGGTCTTAGGCGTTACGACCTTAGCGGGTTTAGCACCGCATTTGCACTGACATGAACACGAAGTACTCGTGCCCATGTCCGCAAAGGACGTCTGGGTAGCAGCACTCTGCTTCCTGACGGGAGCTGAAGCCATCTTTGCAAAACTCGTCCCAAAAATTGGAGCGGCGAGCGACTTGGCTCTCTTTTTTGCTTCCCCATAGGGAATCCGCTCTTTGGTCTTCAGCTCCTGTATCTTGCGCTCTTCAAGATACACTTGACACTCCCTACTCCAGGCCGGGTGCGAACCGGAGCAGTTGACGCACACCTGTGGCAGCGTGCAACTAACGCCCGGCTCATGTGCCCCCTTGCCACACTTACCACAGGTGGGGTTGCCCTTACATGACGCCGTCGTATGTCCGAACCGCTGACACTGAAAACAGCGCATCGGGTCCGGAACATACGGACGGACGTTCAGGTTGATGTAACCTGCTTTGATATTCTTCGGTAGTACTGGAGTGTCAAACGTCAGGACGAAGGTGGCAGTCTTTTCAACACTGCCACTAACCCTTCGCGTTATCTGACGTACCTCGACCACTTTCTCATCTTCCCACTCCTTAACGAGCTCCTCGGTCCCAATATCTATTAAGTCACGGCAGGTGACTACGCCTTTAGAGCTATTCAGGGATTTGTGGAGTTCGCAATTGACTGCGAACTCCCCGAGCTTCACACAGTTAAGGAGTTGGGTAGCTTGTCTACTGGTGCATGTTTCCAGCAGCAGCGTCCCGTTCCTCAGCTTCTTTACAGAGTTCAGGGTCCCTACAAGACCCTCCAAGCCTTTTTGGATGTAGAACGGCGAGACTTTCTCGAACGATCCTTCCACTCTCTGCATTATCACAAAGGCGTTCGAAATCGAACACACCTTTCCGTTACTATTGCTTTCAGAAGCGGGGGGGCTATCAACCCTCACCCGCTTCTTAGAACTGGGTGTATTGGGATTAACCTGCGGCACACCCGTACCGCAGGGTTTTTTGGTTTTTGTGAAAGACTTAATTTTGGTCCCACGAGTAAAACCAGTTTAAAAAGAAGTGCTAATACAACAGGGGTGCGCAGGTGCCCCTGAGGTTGCACGTTATCGAGTGATCTGCCTCTCACCCATGCACCTCCTCAGCACGTGTCCGACCTTGAGGTTAAGGGGTTTTTTATAGAGGTTTCTACCGTCCTCGCGATCCGGGCGATGAAGCCAAGATCCCCGTTCTCCTAGGCACACAACGTTCCACCGCCACGCCCTACGGTGGTCGTTGAAGCATGGTAGGAGTTTACGGTGTGGGAAACTTGCGGCGCTCACAAGTTTCCAGCTTGGGCACCGCGGGTTCGCCAAACCCGTACCTGGCACTTGCGTACCAGGCCCCTGCGGGGGCAAAAAATAAATCAGTATGGCAATTTTATATGGAACTAGACTTTACATATGAAAAAATGTAGGATTTGGGATAAAAAAAATACTTATTTTGAGTTTAAGTTTATTTTTGATCTAAATAAATATTAACCTATTTCTCCACTTCCGCAAAACATTCGCATCCGCGGATGTCAAGCACTGAACATCCGCAAAGATGGCTTACAACCTTAAGCTGCATTAAGACTGATTTCATACTGGAAGAAGTGTGCAGACAGTTGTTATAAGGTGCGGCTGTGTCTCACCGAATGTGATGCATGCGACGAGCGGCAGCTTCTCGCTGAAGATCTTGATGACGGCGAGGCAGGAGTAGGCGGCGAGCAGCGCGGCGATGTGGCACATGAGTGTGCGTCCGTGCAGGTTCTGCAGCGTGGGCAGGCAGGCGTACACGGCCAGCGTCAGGCCCAGACAAGCCACCGACACCACCAGCCCCAGCGACTCCAGCTGCCGGCACAAAGTTCACGGCATTGCACTACATTGCTCAATTTCTGCTTGCTACGTTCCGGCAACCTTCTTCCCGCCTTCCTGGCAATGACCTGCATAATCTATATCTATAAAACGAAAACCGGATATATTTGTATTATAAAAACTCGGAAACTACGGAGCAGATTTCGAAGAGGTCATCACCGTTTTAAAACTTAAAATCTCAATTCAGTTGTTTGGCAAGTCTTGTGTTTCAATATTAAAAAACGCAGGAGCATTAAATGAAATTCTGAACGTATGATGACAAATCCCAAAGATGGAAGGCTTAGATCTAGCATACTTCGCACTAAACCCACAACTAAAACTTCTCTGACCGTAGCCTTTAATAAAAGCATTAAGATAACTTCACAATAATAGCTACTTTGCACTCTTTCAATAATTCGGGATATTCAATTTTTAAACGCCATAGATAGCTGTGACTTGAAGTATTATTGCGTTTAATTCGAGACATTCAGTTATTAAACGCCTTGGATAGCCGTAAAAACAACAGACATTTTCTTGAAGCACGATCTCTGAACAATATCTCTGCCCTTCAGTCTTCTGTTTACGATAATACTATTCCGGATTCACTTTTGATATTTGTATAAAAGGCTGAATCTGCGGAGTTAAAGTATCTGGCGAATCGAGCAAAAAGTGTATCCATTTCATTCACTTCGCAATTGAATCAAACGTGAGTTTCTAACATAATCAAGCGTTGTTCAGTAATGTACGAAGCTTGATATACCTGAATTTTTGGGACGAATGAAAATGGTGTACGTGCAAATAAACTTCAACCCACCCGTTTCTTGACAGGGGGTGGGTGAATCTAGGTTTGCTTTAATTCCGAAAAACGATGGCGTGATTTTTATGAAACTTTGTACAAATGTTTCTCATTGCGGGAATAAAAATAGAATACGGGTAAATCTACGTCAACTATACCGGGCAACGCCGGGAACTCCGCTAGTCTTTTATATTATAATTTCGTCACGTGCCAGCCTTCACTCGGAAATTAAAAGCGACAAAAGTTATTAGGAATTACGGATTAGATGCACAGTTTGATAGCTAAGCAACTGTTATACAAATAATTGGTAGAATATGTTAATTAAGTTCGTAACATGCTATTCCTTTAAAAAATGGAAAAACTTTGTGGCTGAAAGAAACGTGGAACTAAGAGTACTTTTCACTAACATTTCACTAATAAAGGTAACATGAAAAACTTAAATTCCTCATGGTCTCCGCTGTAACTACGAATGCTAATTGTCATTCCGGCCTAAGCTAACTTCATTTTAATTGAAACTTCCGCTAATGTTACTGCTTGACCAAAGATTATACATAACGGTTTATTTGCTTTTTACGTATTTTACTGAGTAGTTTCGTTAATGGCCTTTGTTCATGTTCGCTGTAAGTGAGTTATTAGGTTACTTAAAGTGGACATCAGACCAAATATGTTACTGAAAAGAGTATTCTGGCAATTCATTTGCTCAACTATTTGATAATCTAGAATCTGTATTAAGATCTCTAGCCGTAACAGACACTATGACCAAAGATTACATTAAGAATGTTTGCCCAGCCTCCATAAAAAAAGACATGATGCTTTCGAAACGAACATGAATTCTTCAAATTTTACTGAGTGATCTTATAGTTAAATTCAAGTCAAATTTGGATTTCAGTAAGATCCATTCTACGACCTTTGAAACAATTATACGATAAGCGATCTTACCTGTCCGGGTTTAATTTAATTTAATTGAAATGGACCACACTCTCCGGTGGCAATTTCCCAACACACCCATCTTACCCGCACCTGCACCTGCACCCATCTATATTTGCCCTCAACAAATTTTAACCTTAAATTCTTTTTGGTAAATTATTCATCACTAGCCTCGAGCCCGTCAAAAATTACGATTTGAACGCAATATTTTGGCAGTTCATTTTTTTGCAGATGGTTAATTGTTATTACATATTTCATTTGCAGTTCCCATAGCAATACAGATGCAACTTCTACTGAATTAATGACTACGAAAGTATAGAACCAATAAAATTAAAAACAAATTAGGAATCTCGAAAACTTTTGCTATCCATGTAATATCAGTTTTATTCCTGGTCCAGGCACAATTCAGCACGATACGCATGGGACGACTTTCACCCGCGTTAATTAATACCTTTAGTAACATGGCGCTTATGAAACCAGTTCCAAAGGTTTGTTTAAACTGATTTCAGAGCGAATAATACTGTAACAAAATGTATCAGTTGCGATTCTGGTCAACTTAGCCACAACCTCCACTAATATTGCATTCGAAAATCATAGCTTCTGTTACCCTCATATGAATAATGACGGGCATCACCTATGGTGGTAGTCGGGAATTTATTCTGGAAAAGCTTGTATAGAAATGCGAATAACGATCATTTTTAATGATATTTTCGTGATATGAATACCATATTGTGTTTAGATAATCGGAGTATTTGACTATGATTCGTTTAAATAAATGCATTTTACTTTAAATGCTGGAAAGTATCATATCCGACTGAAACAATCGAGATTCGCACGTTTCCTGTAAACTTTCTCTAAGTTTTTAATAAACTTCATTGTTTATCTTCTGCCAAAAACATTCCTAGGTCAGGTTTTAACCTAATTCTTATAACTGATACAGATAATATAACGCAAAACATGGAATACTCTTCTCCTTGCATGAATTTCTCCATCTAGTTGTCGAAAATAAATAAAAAGCAACATGTAATTTTAAACGAACGTACCAATCGTAACTTTCTAACGTATGATTGCCTCGTATTAATATTTTTTATCGTCGCTCTTCGTATGTTTAACCAGTTACTTTCAAAACAGAATATTATATTTTATCTGGATACGCAGTTACGTTATATCAGAGACCATGAAAAATTAAAGTTTACTTTCATTAGCGACATGTTATTGAAAAATATTCGTAGTTCCACATTTTTTCCTTATTTTTTTAAGAATAAAATGTTACGAAAATCAGACTTAATGCCTGTATTATAGTAATTAATTTCATAGCGGTTGCGTATTTATTAAACTGTGTAAATAATTTCTTATATCTCTGCTTGCCACTATTTGGCTTCAAGAATATCTTTGTTGAATTGCGATTTATAAATTGAGTTTAATTTAATTTAATTGCAATGGAGCACAGGATCCGGTGGCAATTTCCCCACACACCCATCTTCCCCCTATCCTGCACCTACCTACATTTTCCCTCTACAAATTTTATCTTTAAATTCTTTCAAAGTTTTCGGTAAATTATTCATCATTTCTCTTGGTAACTCATTCCAATCCCTGACACCCTTACCTAAAAAAGAGAATCTTCCTACACCCTTGTGCCTGAAATCGAGTGCCAGCTTGTGGTCATGGTCATCTTTTCCCTTCCATGCACTACTTTTCATACCTATTGCAATATCTTTCCATGCCTCATCACCAGTATATGCCCTGTACACTCCCATGACCCTCCTCATTCTCCTCCTGTCTTGCAATGAATCCCATTCCAGCTCCTTTATCATATCCGTCACTGATTGCATTCTGCGATAATTTCCAGAAACAAATCTAGCAGCCCTTTTTTGCACCCTCTCCAACTCCTGTATTTGATACGTAAAATGAGGGTCCCATATTACACTACCATATTCCAGCAATGGTCTGACCAAAGTTTTGTAACCCAATTCCCTGACTTCTCTCGTAAATCCCCTCACCACTCTCTCCAACAAGTGCAGAACTTTGAAACCTTTTCCTACCACCTGTCCTATGTGTCCTGCCCAGTTAAGTTTGTTATCAAAAGTAATTCCAAGATATTTACATTTCAAGTCTTCAGCAAGCAATTCTTTCCCCACCTTATATGCATAATTAACCTTTTGTTTTTTATTTTTGTATCTAATAAGCTGACTCTTCTTTGCATTTATCTTCATTACATGTTTACCAACCCAATTAGATATCCTGTCCAGATCACCCTGCAACTGTTTACAATCCTCTATCGTTTTGATTCTTTTATACAGCATTATGTCATCTGCAAACAATCTAATTTCAGATAGTAAACAATCAACACAATTGTTGTTGTTTTTTTGTTGTTTTTGGTGCTTTAGGGCGCGTCGACGACTTGGTCATTAGCGCCCTAACTCAAACACAGAATGACAATGTGGGATAAAATTAGCTACCGTCTGCATGGCCGGCTGTAGAGGGGTCGGCCACACAGACAGCATAATAAAATACGAAAACACTGACTAAAATACCGCCTACATGGCCGACTGTAAAAAGGTCGGCCATGTAGACAGCAGGTTTATGTAAAACATTAAAACAATTACTGTAAAATAAGTAGATTATCTAATAACACTGGCTGGTTGGCTGTAAAGGGCCAACCAGCTTACACAAACGCTAAGAACACAGTCTGAATGGCTGTAAAGGGGCCATCCAGTAGTAAAATAATCTTAAAAAACAAGAAACAAAAATTAAAAACTGAATAAGTCAGTACACGGATTGGTGGTTGTAGACGGACCACCAAACCATTCTTAAAACTAGGCCGATCTACCCAAAATTTTTGGGATAAGACCGGCCATATTACAAAATTTTAAAACCTTCACCACATTGTCATTATTTAAAATTACGGGCAGATCGTTAGCTAGGCCAACGTCTGCCCTTATGTTTAAAAACTTTACACAGTCAGTTAAAATGTGGCGCACCGTCAGAGGTACGCCACAAGCATCACATTCCGGAGGGTCCTCTCGGCGGAGAAGGAAACCATGAGTCAGAGGACAGTGCCCTATACGGAGGCGAGTAAGGAGAACCTCATCCCTCCTCGCCCGCTGGAAGGAGCTGCTCCACGGCTGAACGGTCGGTTTGACCAGCCGGAGCTTATTATGCTCGACTTCCAGCCACTGCCTCTGCCAAACATCAGAAACAAATCTCTTCGCCGCCGAGGCAAGGTCTGACTTTGGGACCGGTTCAAAGTCGGTTCTGACCTTGTCGCAGGCTAACTTGGCAGCTTGATCAGCTGCCTCGTTCCCTCTGATTCCCACATGGCCCGGTACCCAGCAGAATAACACCTCCTTTCCACGAGATTGAAGGGAAAGGAGGGCGTCCTGGATGTCCTGGACTAGACGATCTGCTGGATACATATTTCCTATGGCCTGAATACAGCTGAGGGAATCACAGCATATGATGAACAACTTATCGCGCATTACTTTCATATGCTGGAGCGACTTCAACACAGGCATAGCATTCGGCGGTGTAAACGCTGCACCTGCCGTCCAATTTGAATGTGTAAGTCGCTCGAGGGAACACTACGGAGCAAGCAACTCCGTTAGCCTGCTTAGACCCATCCGTAAACACCGGGGTAAACTTGTGATACTGGTTTAAAACATCTCTAAAAATTCTGATAAAAACATTATCGGCGGTACACAGCTTGTTGTGCCGCGATAATTCTAAAATTATTCTGGGCCTCTTTAAAAGCCAGGGAGGAGATTTACTCCAACCCTGGTGATAAAAAGAAGGAAGCTCGAATCCGTATTGTTCTAAAATAGCCTTTGTACGGTAGCTGAACGGTTTAGTGGCTCTATGCCGGTTGGTATAGAGCCGCTCGTAGTTGGGATGGAGCACTATGTCGTGCACGGGACTGCCAGGTGTTATGGCAACGTGCAGGTAGTGTCGCACCATGAGGAGTTGCCGGCGGATGGTAAGCGGCGGCTCGCCCGAGTCAGCACAAATGCTGACAATAGGGCTGGTGCGATATGCACCTGTGGCGAGCCGAATTCCAGCATGGTGGACACTATCCAATATACGCAGATAGCTAGTCCCGTGCCGAACCATAGACGATACAGCCATATTCCAACCGCGACCGTACAAAGGCTCTGTAAAATTGTAGCAGGCAGGAGCGGTCAGCGCCCCATGACCTGCCACACAGACATTTTAAAAGATTAAGAGCTTTTAAGGCCCTGGCTCTCACATCTTTTAGATGCGCAAGCCAGTTAAGCCTTGTGTCAAAAATGAGGCCCAGAAATCGAACAGTATCACTAAAACTTAAAACGGTGTTCCTCAGGGTAAGGTGAGGCTCTGGTAAAAGGTTTCTGCTGCGGGTAAAAAGTACACACCGGGTTTTCTCAGCGGAGAAACGAAAACCGGTGTGCACTGACCATTCAGTCCAGCCTGTTCAGCGTGAGTTGCAACTGCCGCTCAGCGCTTCTCAGGCTGGACGATACAATAAAAATTAAAAAAGTCGTCCACATATAAGGAGTACCGTAGGGGACTCCTTATAATGGCTGCTATGCTATTAATAGCAATAGCAAAGAGCGTAACGCTTAAAACTGACCCCTGAGGGACACCGTTTTCCTGAATAAAAAGATCAGGACACTTCACCACCGACTCGGTACCGGAAGCAACGACCAGATAAAAATGATTTTAAAAAACGGGGTAGGTTTCCCCTAAAACCCCATTCATGTAACTGTTTTAAAATCACATGCCGCCAGGTAGTATCGTAGGCCTTTTCAAGGTCGAAAAAAACACCCACAAGGTGTTGGCTGCGGATGAACGCATCCTGTATTGCCGCCTCCAGGAGGATCAGGTTGTCCAAGGTGGAACGGAACTTCCTGAATCCACACTGAAAGCGGCTCAGAAGGTTTTGGGATTCCAGACACCAGACGAGGCGGCGGATTAACCATCCTCTCCAGTGTCTTACCCACGCAGCTTGTAAGGGCGATACTACGATAGCTACCTGGCAACAATTTGTCCTTGCCAGGTTTTAAAATAGGGATAAGTGTTGCTTCTTTCCACGAGTCGGGGAAGTGTCCTCCGGTCCATATGTCATTAAAAGTATCCAGAAGGTACTCTTTAGCATCTTTACTAAGATGCCTCAGCATCTGGTACTGGATCAGATCAGGCCCTGGAGCAGTGTCGTTAGCGCTATTCAACGCTGACTCCAGTTCCCAAAATGTAAATGGGCGATTGTATGCCTCTGTATTCGACGAATCAAAGCACAGCGCGCGCCTCTCGGCAGCAACTCTTTGTCGCTGGAACCGAGGTTCAAAGTTGGCCGATGAAGTGACGGCGGCGAAGTTCTCCGCCATCAGCTGCGCTATGCTTCGTTCGTCGGTAATAATACGTCCATGATCCAGTAATCCAGATACTGGTGGGCGAGGAGTACCTTCCAGGATATACGGCGGAATGGACTCCCATACTTTTCGACGAAGGAGTGGAACGATTTATAGTGCTCACAAAGTTCTGCCATGACCTCTTTCTTGCTCTCCTTAATAACTCGACGCGCCTTAGCTCTAGGCAATACGAAACGCTGCTAGGTTGTCAGTTGTAGGGCACAACCTAAAACGACGTAGCGCCCGTCTACGACCCTGGATGGCGGAACGACAATCGTCGTTCCACCAGGGGACGGGCGTCCTTCGCAGCGTTCCGGAGCTTTTCGGCATGGAGACGTCAGCTGCACGGTGAATCACTTCTGTGAAGTGATTCACCTTCTCCTGTATACTGCCACAGGGTTGCAGTTGTACAGCACGGCAGTAGAGCTGCCAATCTGCACAACTGACGTTCCATTTACGTCGGTTATTTCCTCCTCCACGTTCACACTCAACGTGCATCCAAATTGGGAAGTGGTCGCTACCATGTAGGTCGCGATCCACCTCCCACTGCACGGAGTCCGCGATTGAGGGGGAACACAAGGAAAGGTCAATGGCAGAAGACGTACCGGTAGCAGTGGTGAAATGAGTCATTTGCCCTGTATTCAGGATACAAATTTCCTCCTGCTCTATCAATCTACCAACCACTCGGCCCCTGGGGCAATCGGTGGTGGAACCCCACAACGCACTGTGGGCGTTGAAATCTCCCACAAGGAGAAAGGGCCGAGTGAGTTGTCGTATAATGCCAACCAGGTCGTCGTAGCCGACTGACACACTGGGTGGCAGATAGACAGAGCATACGGTCAGTTGGATTGGACCGTGTATTTTCACCGCTACTGCTTGTAGATGAGAGGTGAGAGCAACGGGTTCGGAGTGGACAGTGTTCCGAACAAACACGGCCACTCCGCCCTTCGCTCGATCACCCTCGGTATCGTCCTTCCGGAATATGTCATAACCTCTTAGCACTGGCTGATGTTGTGGTCTAAAATGTGTCTCTTGCAGACAGAGACACAAAGGATCAGACCGTGCTAAGAGTTGGACTTCCTCTTTGTGAGCCTGAAAGCCGTTAACGTTCCACTGAAGTATGGGAGCCATTCTACCTATTTAAAACCACCCGCCCCGGGTCGGGTGGGTCCTGCGCATGCGATTGCTGAGGAACGGAACTATGTTCGTCCACCAGCATTATGTCGTCTTCTGGGTCCGAAGACGACACTTGTTCTAATGCCTCGGAGTCGTGCGGATTTTTCTTCCGCCGAGGCCTGTTCCCCTTCTTCTCCCTGCCAGTTGGGGAACTGGGAGGAGATGTAGAAGGGGACTTTAAGAACATGGTGGGGTCCGTATGTTTGAATTTCGGACCCCGAACTTTCTGCACAGTTTGCCATGCGCTACTGGCAGATGGCGTTGCCTTTGCTACGTCTGCTGCAGGTAATGCTTCTGCAATGGGTGCCTTTTCTGCTGTTGCAGAGGCACCCACGACAGTAGCTACTGTAACGGATGGCTGTGCTTTTACTGGTGGACTTGCTGTCGATGTGGTCGAGTTTGTCAGAGTGTTGCTACCCACGTCCGAGGTCCTAGGTGTAATGACCTTGATGGGTGTGGCACCACATCTGCACTGACATGAGCACATTGGACTTGTGCCCATGTCCGCAACGGACGTCTGGGTAGCGACACTTTCTTTCCTGACGGGAGTTGATAACGTCTTCGCGAAGCTGGTAGCGAAGACTGGTGGAGCCAGAGCCTTAAACTGCTTCTTGGCTTCGCCATACGAAATCCGTTCTTTCGTTTTCAACTCCAGTATCTTTTTTTCCTCCAGATACAATCGACACTCCCTGCTCCAGGCTGGATGTGCCCCGGAGCAGTTCACACACACCTGTGGGAGCGTGCAGCTAGTGCCTGGCTCATGAGCCGCCTTTCCGCACTTCCCACAGGTGGAGTTACCCTTGCAGGTCGCCGTCGTATGGCCGAACCGCTGGCACTTAAAGCAGCGCATTGGGTCCGGCACATACGGGCGGATATTCAAATTCAAATAGCCTGCCTTGATGTTTTTGGGCAACGTCGGAGTGTCGAACGTCAGGACGAAGGTGGCTGTCTTCTCAAGACTGCCGTTAACCCTTCGTTTAATCTGACGAACCTCGACCACATGTTCTGTAGACCACTCCTTAAGGAGTTCCTCGGTCTCTAAATCTATGAGGTCTCTGCTGGTGATGACACCTTTACTAGAGTTTAGAGTTTTATGGAGTTCGCACTTTACTGCGAACTCCCCGAGCTTCTCGCACTTAAGGAGTTGGACAGCCTGCTTTTGGGTGGATGTTTCCAAAAGCAGAGTCCCGTTCCTCAGCTTTTTAACCGATTTGAGGGTACCTGCAATACCCTCTAAACCTTTTTGGATGTAAAAGGGAGAGATCTTTTCAAAAGATCCCTCCATCCGTGACATAATAACGAAGGCATTATCAATTTGACAATCCTTCCCGTTACTTTTATCCTGTTCAGGGGGAGGGCTTTCAACCCTCGCCCGCTTTTTTGAACTGGGTGTATTTTTATTTGCCTGCGACACACCCGGGCCGCAGGGGTCTGTGGTTTTCTTGTGAGGCTTCATTTTGGTCCCACGAGTTAAACCATTTTAAAAAGAAGCGCTAATACAACAGGGGTGCGCAGGTGCCCCTGAGGTTGTACGTTAGCGAGTGATCTGCCTCTCACCCATGCACCTCCTCGGCACGTATCCGACCTTCAACACAATTATTCATTAGAATAATGAATAGCAATGGTCCCAATACGCTACCCTGTGGCACACCCATTTTTACTTCAACTTCTTTTGATACTACATTTCCTACCCTAACTTTCTGTTTTCTACCTTTTAAAAAATTTTCTACCCAGCAAATGACTTTCTTATCCACTCCAATGGTTTTTACCTTATTTACTACCATTTTATGGCTACTCTGTCAAACGCCTTAGACAGATCTAGTGCTACACTATCAATTTGGCCTCCCTTGTCCATTTCATCTGCAATATCTTGCATATATCCCACCAACTGAGATTCGCATGAATATCCTTGCCTGAAACCGTGTTGTCTGCTTGAAAACCACTTACGTTCCTCACATATATTTCTGATGTGGTTGCATATCAATCTTTCCATTAATTTACCTACCACTGATGTCAAACTGATTGGCCTGTAATTCTCAACTCTATTTCTCACCCCTCCCTTATGTACCGGTACTACTATTCCACTTTTCCAGTCCTGTGGTATGCAGCAAGTGTCTAGACTCAATTTAAATAATATTTCAAGATAAGGTACAATGTCACATCCGGCTATCTTTAAGATATCTGTAGTAATATTATCTTCACCAGCCCCTTTATTTTTTTCAGCTTTCTTATTTCCTTCACGATTTCCTCAGGATGGATATCAAATTTTTTACTATCGTCATTTCTAATTGTGTTGTTAAGCTCGTTCTCCGAATTAGACCCTCCTGTTTCTGATTCATTGTCCCTAATGCTTTCACTGAACCAGTTACTTAAAATCTCTGCCTTTTTAAAAGCGTCAGTAACTTCTTCTCCATCCTTATCTGTAAGTGTCTCTACACCCTCCCTTCCCCTCAGTTTCCTGATATAGCCATAGAAATTTCTAGATGCATCAGTCAATGGTCCTCCTGCACTGACAATACTCTTCATAAACCCATCTTTAGCCATTTTCTTTGCTGTTATTAAGTCCTTGTTTAGTAGTTTTAAATATTCCCTACTACCCTGCTGTCTCTTAACTCTGTTATGTTCTTTTCTTACCAACCTCTTTAACCTCCTCACTTCCCTATTATAGTACATAGGTTCTCTACTTCTCTTTATTTTCTGCTTTGGAATAAATTTTTCTTCCCCCTTTCTTATTATCTCCTTGAACTCTTCCCACCTTGACTCTGCTGTACCTGAGCCTTCCTTCCATTTGCTGATTTTTTCTCAGAAATATCTCTTCAAATTTGAAACCTGTGCCTTTTGTTGATAAAGAGGTAACCTTAAATCTGATTTAATAGCTTACACGTTTATCAAATACAAAAGGTATCATCTATGATGGTAGTAGGAATTTATTCTGGAAAAACTTGTAAGGAAAAACGAATAAGAATCAATTTTAATTATATCTTTCTTTATATGAATGCGTTACTCTGGTTAGATTATCAGAGCACTTGGTTAGGATTTGACATAAATAAATGCATTTTACGTTAGATGACGGAGAATATAATTTCGAAAACGGTTAACTGTTGGATGTAGTCTTCTCGGGAGACTAGCCGAGTAAGTAAGATGTTTCCACACGATATTTCGGCGATCTCAGACTCCGTCGCCATCTTCGTTCCTATATAACGGTTAACTGTTTTTTATTTGACTGATATATTTCGCGATTACGGACGTTTCTGTAAGATTGTTATAAACTTGATTCTTATCGTCTGCCAAAAAAATTTTAGGTTATGGTTTTACCTAGTCCTTATAACTGATACTGATAAAATAGCGTAAATATTGAAAACCCTTCTTCTTACTTGAATTTCTGCATCTAGTTGTTGTAAATAAACAAAAAGCAACATGAAGGAACGAATGTAATATGGTGGCTGTTCATTGGCGAGTGAAGGCTGGCACGTGACCGTTCTCTAGCCAGTAGTTGTAGACGACGTGCGCAGTCTCCAGATTAGCATTTTATATAAGAGGTTTTCCCTTGGTAACTCATTCCAATCCCTGACAGCCTTACCTAAAAAAAGAGAATCTTCCCACACCCTTGTGCCTGAAATCGAGTGCCAGCTTGTGGTCATGGTCATCTTTTCTCTTCCATGCACTACTTTTCCTACCTACACCAATATCTTTCCATGCCTCATTAACAGTATATGTCTTGTTCACTCCCATTACCCTCTTCACCCTCCTCCTGTCTTGCAATGAATCCCATTCCAGCTCTTTTATCATATCAGTTACTGATTGCATTCTGCGACAATTTCCAGAAACAAATCTAGCAAATACTGTATGTCTGTTAATACTGATGAATTCTTCAAACTCAAGAGATTTTATTCACGCTAAGGGTAAAACTCAAGTCATGTTCATATTTGCTCAGATCAGGTCATTATGTCAAAATCTTTTACCCTAAAAACTGGAACTTTTCTAGACCCGTGACTATAGGCAAAAAAAAAAAGGCCATGGGCTTACTCTAGTTTCGAATAAACGCACAGAATTCGTAATTCATACAGTTAATATTATGGCAGTAGTGTCTAAATCCTTAAGTCAATGAAAAAATCTTAATGCACTTTACAAATATCGGGAACAATGTGAACTTACGACATACGCACACGCGTCGTAGAGGCGTTTATTTCTTCAAATCTAATCATTACGCCAGTCTCTCCAAAAGGAAATGATCCTCGTAGCGGTACAATTGTTGTATGCTGCTGTAGTTTATGTTTAAATATTCATAATTCCAATTTCTCAAAAAACTATGTTACAGCTATTTTGAAATCCATCACTAGACATGACTATAGAATCGGTGAGGATGATAATCGATCATTATTTATCGCATACAATTTGAAGTATAATCAGTTGGCGTTTGTTGTGGCATTCAGGTGAGCGACGCTGGTGATTTTCTGCTCTGTACCAGTGCGTTGATCAAAGCAAGAAACAGCCTGTGTAAGCAATGCGTAAAGGGTTTTTGTATTCCATATCGAACCACCACAGAAACTGTATTCGACACGAATTAAAAGGTCTGATGAGACACATTTGCTGCACACAAACATTTCTCTGATCTACTCAAATAATATGTAGTTGAAACCCTAGAATCGATTAACGAACAAGTCGCTGAAACGTCATGGGGTCTATTTACGTTCTTAGTATGGAGGTGTAGTATGGCAACCACATGTTGGGTATCAACAACAGGATTTGAAGGGTGTGAAAAGAAGAGCTGCTAGAATTGTTCCTGGAAATTACCGCAGAACATAATCCGCAACTGTTATGATAAATAAGCTGGAATGGGATTCATTGGAAGACAGGAGGAGGGTGAAGACAGTCATGGGAGTATACAAGGCGTGTATTAGTGATGAGGCGTAGAAATATATTGGTGCAAGAATTAGAAGAGGTGCTTGGAAGGGAAAAGATGACCATGACCACAAGCTGGCACTCAATTAGGGCACATGGGTGTGGGAAGATTTCCTTTCGTAGGTAAGGGCGTCAGCGATTTGAATAAGTTATCAATTACCAAAAAAGCTGAAAGAGTTTAAAGTTGAAATTAGCAGAGGACAAAAGTAGGTGGGTATAGGAAAGAAGACGAGTGGGTGTGTAGGGAAATCATCATCGGGAAGTGCACTCCATTGCAATTAAATTAGTTCTTTAACTAAATTTGAAAAGTTTTGAGAGAACTTTCATTTTGTATAGTGTTGAAAACTGCGAAAGAATATTGTACATATTTATGATTAATTGTGAATTGTTGAAATAAAAATTACTCTTTCAAGGATTATGAGAAATGATAGGTAATTCATACTTTTATAAATACGTTTTCCATTTGATAAGAAGGTTGTAAATATTGTTCTGTTTTAGACTGGTCCGTACAATGATTGAAGTTCGGTATTTGTTACCAATATGAGCACCTAATGTTTGGATGGATGAATCAAACCTCAATTTTTAACGTTTCAGGGATTAAAGAGGGTTGTCCACCAGCGCCTTCCGTGATCAAAGACAGTTGGTATTTGAGCTGTGAGTGAGGAACAGATTTTCATGTGTCTTCGGATGTCCTATAAATGGTCTAGCATCACATTTTGAAAACAATTGTCAATAAAAAATAACCAGAAGACAGTACATAATTTCTTGGACAATGTCTCGAGCAATGCTCTAATGTATATGCGGTATAATGGCTTGAGTGGTGGTGCATATGGGTAAGTTACTGCAACTCCTACACAGGCAGCAACGATCAGATGGTTGACTAAGAGCGGACAAAAAACAGTATTTCTATAAGGAGAGTGGGGGCCAAATTACTATGTGAGAACATTCCATTCTGAGATTGTTTTGGCCATGAATATTCTAACAGATATTTGTTACAAATTTCCTGACGTTGAAATAAAACTAACTTTTAATGAACGGGAATCGAAAAGCAAATATGCAGCACTATTTGCAAAGACACTGTAAGAACAAGATGTGCAGTGGGGTTCCCATAAACTTGAATCTTAACTCTGACCGTGTGTGGCCTCGGATGTAACAGTTTTGGCTTAAATAGAGTAATACGGTCGCCACACAGATTTTAACCTAAAATCTATGAAAAGATAAAGTTCAATAATGATAAATAGTTTATTGCCATTTAAATAAGTACATTCTTCAAATTTCACAAAGCCAAAAACTGTACAGGCAATCAGACGACTTTTCCAAAGATATGTTTTGCAAGTTCGATTAACCGGGCAAGCCAGACCACACCCCAACAGTTCACAGTTCAAACTTCTAGTTGTAATAATTAAACGAAAGAGAATCACACGATTCCATTGTTCAACAGTTTAGTAAAATCAAACAATCCCGAGGCCTCACTTGGAGAAATGCTTTTTTTAACACGACATTATGGTTAACTTGAATAAAACAGGCGGCATTATTCCAAAATAAAACTTTCACTGATGTGCTAGGTATAAACTTTCCGGCCTACAGAGCTACATGTTATCGCGTTCGCGGGTCCTGGCAGATTGGGGCCGAACAACTGCAAGCACGGTTCTATATTCACATAGCACTTCCTGCTTCTCGAATATTCCTAGCGACTTCTCACGCGAAGCGTGGGAACAAATCTTTTTCCTCTTTCCCAGGGGTGGCTGATGGGAAAGTCGTCAGATATCAAATACACTCCTGGAAATTGAAATAAGAACACATTGACGCTTGTGTGTAAGACCCACCATACTTGCTCCGGACACTACGAGAGGGCTGTACAAGCAATGATCAAATGCACGGCACAGCGGACACACCAGGAACAGCAGTGTTGGCCGTCGAAGGGCGCTAGCTGCGCAGCGGTTGGGCACCGCCGCAATCAGTGTCAGCCAGTTTGACGTGGCATACGGAGCTCCATCTCAGTCTTTAATACTGGTAGCATGCCGCGACAGCGTGTATGTGAACCGTATGTGCAGTTGACGGACTTTGAGCGAGGGCGTATAGTGGGCATGCGGGAGGCCGGGTGGGCGTACCGCCAAATTGCTCAACATGTGGGGCGCGAGGTCTCCACAGTACATCGATGTTGTCGCCAGTGGTCGGCGGAAGGTGCACGTGCCCGTCGACCTGGGTCCGGACAGCAGCGACGCACGGACGCACGCCAAGACCGTCGCATCCTACACAGTGCCGTAGGGGACCGCACCGCCACTTCCCGACAAATTAGGGACACTGTTGCTCCTGGGGTATCAGAGAGGACCATTCGCAACCGTCTCCATGAAGCTGGGCTATGGTCACGCGCACCGTTAGGTCGTCTTCCGCTCACGCCCCAACATCGTGCAGCCCGCCTCCAGTGGTGTCGCGACAGGCGTGTATGGAGGGACGAATGGAGACGTGTCGTCTTCAGTGATGAGAATCGCTTCTGCCTTGGTGCCAATGATGATCGTATGCGTGTTTGGCGCCGTGCAGGTGAGCGCCACAATCAGGACTGCATACGACCGAGGCACACAGGGCCAACACCCGGCATCATGGTGTGGGGAGCGATCTCCTACACTGGCCGTACACCTCTGGTGATCGTCGAGGGGACACTGAACAGTGCACGGTACATTCAAACCGTCATCGAACCCATCGTTCTACCATTCCTAGACCGGCAAGGGAACATGCTGTTCCAACAGGACAATGCACGTCCACATGTATCCCGTGCCACCCAACGTGCTCTAGAAGGTATAAGTCAACTGCCCTGGCCAGCGAGATATCCGGATCTGTCTCCCATTGAGCATGTTTGGGACTGTATGAAACGTCGTCTCACGCGGTCTGCACGTCCAGCACGAACTCTGGTCCAGCTGAGGCGCCAGGTGGAAATGGCTTGGCATGCCGTTCCACAGGACTACATCCAGCACCTCTACGATCGTCTCCATGGGAGAATTGCAGCCTGCATTGCTGCGAAAGGAGGATATACACGGTACTAGTGCCGACATTGTGCATGCTCTGTTGCCTGTGTCTATGTGCCTATGGTTCTGTCTGTGTGATCATGTGTTGTATCTGACCCCAGGAATGTGTATATAAAGTTTCCCATTCCTGGGACAATGAATTCACGGTGTTCTTATTTCAATTTCCAGTAGTGTAATCTGACATTGACAATAAAAATAATTCGATCTTTCTGAAACTTTACAAATCGCTAGATCTTTAAATAAATGTTAACTTTTGTTATCATGAAAATTATCGTAACTTTAATGCTTTGGCTGAAAATAAATACTTTAAATATGAACTTTCGGAATCCCACTCCAGGCGAATGCTGAAAACTGATGAAATTGAGAATACAATCTTCAAAACTGTGAAACTGCTTTCTAACTTGAATAAACATAAAAACTAACTATAAAAAATGAAATGCAATAATATTCTACCCAATCTAACTCGTGGCTCTAAGAACAAAATTTTGTTACACAGTTACAAAATTTAACAGATAGCTTACAACACATTCTTGACTTCTTATGACGGTAATGTGTCAACAGAATCTGGAAGGCGAATAGATCTGTTGTTGAGTGCACTCACCCTGTGCTTGGTGGACGTTTCCTTCTCCAGGAAGGCGTCGTCCTCGAAGCAGATGAAGGCGTACACTCCGTCCAGGTCCGGTGGCAGGTGGACGGCCTCGAGACAGTACCTGGTGATGGGCAGGCGGTACTGGAAGGCGGGCGCGACGAGCACCAGGTGTCCAAGAGACGAGGCGTCCCGCTCGAGCCAGTGCGCGTCTGAGCTGGGGTACTTGCTGGTGTCGAGCGCGAACTTGCCCTTGCAGCTCATGAGGCCGTGCACCAGCGCCACGTCGGCGGGCGCGCTGTGGTTGTCTCGCAGCGTCAGCCCGCGGGGACTGTCCACACACGCACGGCCGCCGTCCTGCAACACATCACGCGCACTATGCACTACAACCAAGTTAGGATTCGTCTCTGATCAACCACTCCCCGATCAGCTTCCCGAAGATATGTGGCCATAAGATCAGAGCAATTACGTTCTGCCCTCACTTAGTGCTAGTAATGAGCAGGAATCAGCGATACAAATGAAAACATGTAGTTGAAAGAATGGAGTGACTTTAATACTTCAATAAAAATGGGCACATAGACATACACTTGAAATAACTGAAAAATGCTGCATAAAAGGAATCTCTTACTAATAAAATCCTGTCACTCGGAATATTCTTTCTAAGCCAGCAGAAGGGTATAAATGTATTAGCCTTTACCTAATAAAATCTGCATGCCATCTGGTGGCGTGATCCATCTTGAGACTCGGCGAATAGACTGCCCCGGAGGCTGTTCTAGACTGCGCTCTCCAGAGTAGGGCCGTAGTGGGGGAAGTCATGTGACATTAGTTCTATTCGTTTAAAATCACTTACTAAGGGCTTTCTGAGCTACCGTGGTAGGGGGACTGCTTCCCACGGCAAGTGACTTTGCCCAACCTTGAGATCTGCTTCGTTGGGTGGAATTACATTACATAGCTGCAGCTCGAGAAAAACTATCCCGAATAAAATTTGCAATATACTATAACTAAAATCTCACAATATACTACAACGCGCACTATGCACAAATGTGCACTGTCTTTCTTTCCTTCTCTTCCGAGAAAATTACTGTAAAGAGAGTAAAAACAATCTGACATCCAGTAGCGTTGCGTACGAATGAAAGAACTATCGCTGACTAAAAATTCATACTTAGTTTTTTACTGTCGGTGCAGACACTAGAGTTGATTCGAAACATTTTGCAAATCAATTTGTATAACCACATTAAAACGAAGCGAAATTATAGAAAATGTAAAGTAAGTAATATGCCGATACCAAAACATGTAGAAAACCTTTCATACTAGAAACAACTAAACAAGTAGTTAAAAAAGAAACGAGCCGGAGTCTGGAATGTGCAAACCGGTGGCAGAATGGTAATATCGTTGCGTCAGCAACAAAAAGGGTTTCCGTCAACAATTGGGTAACGAGTGCAAGTCACATGACTACAGAGCTAGCAGAAACATGCGTTCAGTCGTCCAGCGCTTATCAAGTTAGCCCCCTTCTGCAGCGGAGGACAACAGTGAATGCCCAGAGTTACTCGCACACCTTGACCAAGCGATCAAATCAAAACGACCAGGCAACCTCACCCTCCATACAGCCCAGACCTCTCTCCCTGCGATTACGCCATTTTTGGTCTCCCAGAAAAGGCTCTGAGGAGCAAACGACTCACATCTCAGCCCCAGGAATTTTATGAGACAGCCATTCACCTCCATGCGTCGCAGTGGGGCAATGCCTCAACAGCCAGGGCCAATACTTCTGAAATACAGGTACTGGTATCTGTTCATAGGTCTCCGGCTAGATACTTTTTGAACCAGCCTTATAGTAGCAAAAATGGAATCTAAAAATTCATTTATGAAGAATGTTACGGCTGAAGGGAGTACGCTCAAATATAAATTTGGATGGCAATGTTAGGAAACTGTCTTGTAGAGAAAGTAGTGAGATATTTATCGATATCGATGGCGAAGATGTTATCGATAAAGCCCGAAATATTAAGCAGCTACTTTAATCAGAATATTAGGTACTGTTATACAAGGATGGAAGGGGCAATATTAGAGGAGAAACTTCTCCACAAAAGTAGAAATGAACAAAATATGTGAGAAGAAATAGATCCTTAGGATGTTCCGAGGTAACCACGTTGGCTAGAAAAGGGTAAATGGGATGTTATGGATAACATGGCCACAGCTGTTTGAACGGAACCTGCTTTATTTTGTTGACATACTCTGCCAGCAGAGCTCGAGCAGACGACTCCCTTCCAAGTTCAGCTCTAGGATCGTCAAACCATTATCTGAACCTGTCTTGATCACGGATAGATAAAGCTTTTTGAGAAATATTGGCGGGATTAGGTGGATAAAATGGAGCGTATTCACACGGTTTGCGAGCCGAGTTTATGCAGTGGAGCGTGGGATATAAATCTAGCTACGTCAATGGTAGCAGCGTCAATTCCGTAATGTTAACCAGTGAGGAATAGTGAGACCACCAGTTGGAGGTAGACGGGACATCTTCCTTGGTCGCTGGTAATTATATTAGATGCATTTAGTGAGGAATTTAATTAATTCGTTGAATAATAGAGCCCATTATTTTTGCTTATAAATACTAAGAAAGGCGAAAGATAGCTCTTCCCTTTTGATCAATATTATTTGACGATACTGCAATAGAATAATAAACAATTACTTTTACTAGGTATAACTTTCATTCAAACTGAAAGAAAAAGTATGTTACTTCACTACCAAAACTTACAATATTACACTTGGAATAGCAAACACGAGTCCTTAACAATTCAACTGGGATTACTTGCAGAAATATTATTTATATTTATTAACACATTTCAATTTTGCAGTATTGCTTGCATCAACATTTTTGTACATCTTCAAGGTCTCCCATCCCTCACAAATATCTTAATACTATACTGCATATTCAGCTTAGCATACAGCGACCTTTACAGCCAATGGGGTCAGTCTGTGCTGCCAGTTGTGTCAAAAATCAAGTGATCATCCTCCCATGGTAGATTCACACCAAAGACAACTCCCGTATTCCATCGGCCACCTAAGAAGTTTCAACCGCACGAAATATTACATACACTCTTGTATTGAGCCGACAACCCTCTCATTCTCAACGTATTAATTAATACACTTTAACTAGTACAAGACATACAAATAAATACATAGCAATCATGTATACTTCAAGTATTCTCCTTATATATGCTTTCCCAGGAATATCATTTCTACCAAGAAATAATCTAACAATACAAAACCTACAAATGCTAAAAGCCATATGAAACAACAAATACAGTTTTATGTCTAAGAAATCAGACCCGACATCATCTCTCATATACATTAGACACACTTCCCCTGAACAGGCAGGTCTATAAACTATTACAAATTCCACAATTCTTTACCTCCAGTTTCCAAAAATTATGCAACTGATTCTCTTCCATAAGAAAGTCTTCGCCTTTCACGCAGTATAAAATCGTACTCAAAGTGACCAAAAACGCGCAATCGTTATTTCACCGTTTCATAAACTGCGAACAAAGAAACAAACTAGAGAAACAATGATCTTACTCGTAATGTTACAGAAAAAAAAAAAACACCGTGAGCTTATTATTACTTTATTCAGCTTTAAGTCTACTACGCTGCTAACCTCAAACTTTTTCTTGACATATCATAAATCAAACGTATACTTTGGATGAGGCTTCACCACAACTTCAAAAGTTCCATAACAACAACTTATTAATTTCGGCTTTAATATCGGAGGTTCTATTTTGTGACGCAACAAGTAATACATCACCGAAGCTAAATTCAGTCAGCTTATTAACATTTATACATTTTTCTTCCAATGTTCAGCTTTTCTCTTCATGTTATCCGTCACCTTCTTCAGTAAGGTTTTTGTTCACAATTGGTTTCGGGAGTAGACTTATTACTTCTGACGCCAGATTCAGAGCTCCTTTGGTTGCTTGTCATTGCTGACTGGATTAAACCTGGGTGATAGGCAGATATTTTGATTTAAGCATCTTCCAAATATTTATCCCAAATTTTTAAAACAAATGAGATTATCCGACAAAATCAACTTAGGGCAACCAACTTTCAAAAAGAAATCCTTTTCTAACTAATTCACTAATGCATTTCCAGTAGTTTTACGGATTCATGGCAGATTGTCAAATTTCCTTCTACACTTTGAAGAATTTTGTAAATGAATCATGCAATTGTGTGCACCACCTGATGATTAGGAGCTGTGCACTACCACTTTTCCTAATTTACTGACGAAATCCAGAATGATGAAATTCTTCTCAAACAGAGGCGCTCGAACTAACTAAATCCTTGGGCATAGAAAATGTTGGAAATAAAAAATGAACTGTAACTTTAGGTAAAAACAACGAATTAACTATAGAAGCGGTCTAGGAAAGGTGCGACAAGTTAGGATGAATATAAAAATAATACTCATACTTCTGTTTTCCGTCAAGAAATATAATTCATTAAGATTTTTTCCCACCGTATTACACTGTCAGTACGGAATATTAACTGTTGGAGTGTTCTTTTTAATATCCCCGCTGCAAATGAGAATAGCTTTGGTCTTTTCCCATGTCGTATTCATTGCTGGTTGGTGCATCCTATGCAGATTAGTGGTAGACAAAATACTAGGCAAACAGATTACAGGCCAATTATACAACCCCTACAATGGAAGTTTTGTATGAGTTTTTCCTTCCCCAGCTGTGCTATAATAGATGTACCGTTTTTAAGCAATGATGCCTCATCTTCACAGTTCACTCACAATTTCCTCAATACGTCATATAATTTGCAAGCTGGTATAACATAACAGTACAAATCAAGATATCATAGAGACGAAACCAATTCTTCAGCTAATTCTTTAATCCTGCTCTGCGTCTGTTGCCAGAGAAATGGTCAGTGTCAGTTTTATCTGCGTAAAAATATTTTTGTTAACTTCTTACATCTTTTTGCCTGTCACAAACATTCCTACGTATATGATTGTATTCATGGTTCAAAACATTAGTGCCAAACATTTTAATTATTCTTCTGGATATCATTTTTTTTTGTCTTAGTTGGTTTTTTTTTTTTATTATTCTTGAAGTTGTTTTAACCATCTTGTGTCATCACATCAAGCTCAACGTTGTTTACACGTATATTAACCACCTACAACAAAATAAGCCTCTGAAGTTATGTGCTATTCTGGACATCGCATTGAGTGATACATTAATCGCCTTTCTGTTTGCTACAGATGACGCTAGACACGCAGACAAACGGTTTGTAGACGATTCGCCCGACTGCTGGGCCTAGTGCCAGATACTTGTCTACAAAACGAAGAGAGGAAATGTCACCCCGGAAATAACAAATGATGATTATATGTAAACCCCTCTAGACAGCTGCTATGTCCTAAAAATATCACGTGCTAGTCAACATTTGGAATCACTAGCCCCACAATCTCGACGTTATAATCTAATGAAATGTGCAGTAAATTTACTATTTCTGTTTTGTCTCTTATCAATAAACTTAACATCTATGTAGAAGACGATGATGATCGCCATATGCGTTGACGTAGGCGTCGGCAGCTGCTTACGGAGGAAGTGCGCCTTGCCTCCGGTAGCGAAGTGTTGCTGTTTGTATGGATGACTGTAATGTGTAAGTGCGTGTAGTTTAGGTTGTTGTTGTTTTTAGGGCTATAGGGCGCGTCGACATCTAGGTCATTAGCGCCCTAGCAAGAGTACGGAATGACAATGTGGGTAGAAACACACTGCCGTCTGCATGGCCGACTGTAAATGGGTCGGCCACACAGACAGCACAATAAAATACAAAAAAAGTGGTAAAAACACAGCCCGCATGGTCGACTGTAAAGGGGTCGACCATGCAGACAACAGGATTGAGTAAAATACTAAAACAGTGGCTGTAAAATGGCCTTAAATGCACAAACAAATAGTACTGGCTGGTGGGCTGTAGAGGAGCCAACCAGCTATAACGAACACTGAAGCAACGAACTGGCTGGCTGTAAAGGGGCCAGCCAGGGATAAGAAATATACATGGATTGGTGGCTGTAGAAAGACCACCAAACCATTCTAAAAACTAGGCCGATCTCCCCAAAATTTTTGGACTGAGACCGGCCAGATTGCAAAATTTTAAAACCTTTCCCACATTGTCATTGTTTAAAATAACGGGCAGATCGTTAGCTAAGCCAACATCCGCCCTTACGTTTAAAAAAAGTATACAGTCAATTAAAATGTGGCGCACCGTCAAGGGTACGCCACAAGCATCGCATTCCGGAGGGTCCTCTCGGCGCAGAAGGAAACCATGAGTCAGAGGACAGTGCCCTATACGGAGGCGAGTAAGGATAACCTCATCCCTCCTCGCCCGCTGGAAGGAGCTGCTCCACGGCTGAACGGTCGGTTTGACCAGCCGGAGCTTATTATGCTCTACTTCCAACCACTGCCTCTGCCATGCTTCAAAAACAATTCTCTTCGATACCGAGGCAAGGTCTGACTTTGGGACCGGATCAAAGTCGGTTTCGACCTTGTTGCAGGCTAATTTGGCAGCTGCATCGGCTGCCTCGTTCCCCCTGATTCCCACATGACCGGGTACCCAGCAGAATAAAACCTCCTTTCCACGTGATTGGAGGGAAAGGAGGGCGTCCTGGATGTCCTGGACTAGACGGTCTGCTGGGTACATGGCTGCTAACGCCTGAATACAGCTGAGGGAATCACAGCATATGATATACTTCATGTCGCGGCATACCTTCATACGCTGGAGCGACTTTAGCAGGGCATAGCACTCCGCAGTGTAAACACTGCACCTGCTATCCAACTTGTATGTATAAGTCGCTCGAGGGAACACAACGGAGCAACCCACTCCGTTAGCGTGCTTAGACCCATCCGTATACACCGGGGTAAAATCGCGATGGTGATTCAAAACATCTTTAAAAACACTTAGAAATACCCTGTCAGCGGTAAACAGTTTGTTGTACCGCGACAGGTCTAAAATCGTTCTGGGCCTCTTTAAAATCCAGGGAGGAGATTTACACCATCCCTGGTGATAAAAAGCGGGCAGTTCACATCCGTATTCTTCTAAAATAGCCTTTGTACGGTGGCTGAATGGTTTGGTCGCTCTGCAGCGATTAGCATATAGCTGATCAAAGTTTGGTCGCATAACTACGTCGTACACGGGACTACCAGGCGTTGTGGCAATATTCACATAGTGTCGCACCATGAGGAGATGCCGCCTGGTGGAAAGCGGCGGCTCGCCAGACTCGGCACAAATGCTCGGTATCGGGCTGGTGCGGTAAGCACCTGTGGCGAGCCGAATTCCTGCATGGTGGACACTATCTAGTATCCGAAGATAACTGTCCCGTGCCGAACCGTATACGATGCAACCATACTCGAGACGCGACCGTACAAAGGCTCGATAAAACTGTAGCAGGCAGGAGCGGTCAGCGCCCCACGACCTGCCACACAGACATTTTAAAAGATTAAGAGTTTTCAAGGCCCTGGCTCTCACATCTTTTAGATGCGCAAGCCAGTTAAGCTTTGTGTCTAAAATAAGGCCCAGAAATCTAACAGTATCAGTAAACCGTAGAACGGTGTTCCTCAGGGTAAGGTGGGGCTCCGATAAAAGGCATCTGCTACGAGTAAAAAGTACACACCGGGTTTTCTCAGCAGAAAAACGAAAACCCGTGTGTACTGACCATTCATCCAGCCTGTTCAACGCGAGCTGCAACTGCCGCTCTGCGCTTCTCAGGCTGGATGATGTAATAAAAATTAAGAAGTCGTCCACATATATGGAGAACCGTATGGGACTCCTTACGACAACTGATATGCTGTTAATCGCTATGGCGAAAAGGGTCACGCTTAAAACTGACCCCTGAGGGACACCGTTTTCCTGAGTAAAAAGATCAGACACTTCACTACCGACTCGGTACCGGAAGCAACGACCAGATAAAAATGATTTTAAAAAACAGGGTAGGTTACCCCTAAAGCCCCATTCATGTAACTGTTTTAAAATCACATGCCGCCAGGTAGTATCGTAGGCCTTTTCAAGGTCGAAAAAAATACCCACAAGGTGTTGGCTGCGGATGAATGCATCCTGTATGGCCGCTTCCAACAGGATCAGGTTGTCCAAGGTGGAACGGAACATCCTGAATCCACACTGAAAGCGGCTCAGAAGATTACGGGATTCAAGACACCAGACGAGGCGGCGATTCACCATCCTCTCCAGTGTCTTCCCCACGCAGCTAGTCAAGGCAATACTACGATAACTACCTGGCAACAATTTGTCTTTTCCAGGTTTTAAAATAGGGATGAGCGTTGCTTCTTTCCACGAGTCGGGGAAGTGTCCACCGGTCCAAATATCGTTAAAAATATCCAGAAGGTACTCTTTAGCATCATTATTAAGATGCCTCAGCATCTGGTACTGGATCAGATCAGGCCCTGGAGCAGTGTCTTTTGCGTTGTTCAGTGCAGACTCGAGCTCCCAAAATGTAAATGGCCTGTAGTAGGCCTCTGTATCCGACGAATCGAAACACAGCACACGTCTCTCGGCAGCAACCCTTCGTTGCTGGACCTGAGGATCGAAACTGGCAGATGAAGTGATGGCAGCGAAATTCTCCGCCATCAGCTGCGCTATGCTTCGTTCGTCGGCAATTACACGTCCTTGATCCAGTAATCCAGATACTGGTGGGCGGGAGTACCTTCCAGATATACGGCGGATGGACTCCCATACTTTGCCATGACCTTTTCTTGCTCTCCTTAATAACACGACGCGCCTTTGCTCTTGCAATACGGAACGCTGCCAGGTTGTCTGAAGTTGGGTGCAACCTGAAACGACGCAACGCCCGTCTACGACCCTGAATAGCGGAGCGACATTCGTCGCTCCACCAGGGTACGGGCGTCCTTCGCAGCGTTCCGGAGCTTTTAGGCATGGAGACGTCCGCTGCCTGGTGAATCACTTCGGTAAAGTGATTCACCCTCTCCTGAACATTGTAATACTCTTTGAGAGTAATGGAGCGGCGGTAGAGTTGCCAATCGGCTTTGCTGACGTTCCATTTGCGTCGGTTATTCCCTCCTCCGCGTTCAAACTCTACATGTATCCATATTGGGAAGTGGTCGCTTCCATGGAGGTCGCGATCCACCTCCCAATGCATGGAGTCCGCGATTGAGGGGGAGCACAATGAGAGGTCGATGGCAGAGGATGATCCGGAAGCAGTGGTAAAGTGGGTCATTTCGCCAGTATTGAGGATGCATATTTCCTCTTCCTCCATTAATCTGCCAACCACTCGGCCTCTGGGGCAATCGGTGCTTGAGCCCCACAACGCACTGTGTGCGTTGAAGTCTCCTAAGAGGAGGAATGGCCGAGTGAGCTGCCGCAAAATGTCGAGTAGGTCGTCATACTCGACGGGCGCATTAGGTGGCAGATAAATGGAGCATACAGTCAGTTTAGTGGGACCGTGTATCCTCACTGCCACTGCTTGTAGATGAGAGGTGAGAGCAACTGGTTCGGAGTGGACAGTGTTTCGGACAAACACGGCCACTCCCCCCTTCGCTCGATCACCCTCGGTATCGTCCTTTCTATAGATGTCATAACCTCTTAGCACAGGATGGTGGTTTGGTCTAAAGTGTGTCTCCTGTAAACAGAGACACAATGGATTAGACCGTGCTAAGAGTTGGACTTCCTCTTTGTGAGCCTGAAAGCCATTTACGTTCCATTGTAGTATGGGAGCCATCTCACCTATTCAACCTCACCCGCCCCGGGTCGGGTGGGTCATCGTCCCGTGACTGCTGAGGAACGGAACCAGGTTCGTCCACCAGCATTAAGTCGTCTTCATTATCTGAAGACGACTCTCGTTGCAAGGCCTCGGAGTCTTGCGGGCTTTTCTTCCTCCGAGGCCCATTCCCCTTCTTCTCCTTTCCAGAGGGGGATCTGGGAGGAGAAGTTGGAGGGGATTTCACAAACAAGGTGGGGTCCGTGTGCTTAAATTTCGGACCCCTAACCTTCTGCACTGTTTGCCATCCGCTACTGGCAGATGACGTTGCTGTACATCAACTGTTCCTGATGCAGTTTCTGCTGTGGGTACCGCTTCTGCTGTTGCAGAGGGACCCATTGCAGTAGCGGATGACTGTGCTTTTGCTGGTGGAAACATTGAACCTGCTGTCTTTGTGGTCGAGGATGCAGAGGTGTTGCTACCAACATCCACGGTCTTCGGTGTAATGACCTTGGTTACACTCGCGCCGCATTTGCATTGACATGAGCACGTTGTACTTGTGCCCATGTCTGCAAAGGACGTCTGTGTTGCAACACTCTCTTTCCTGACAGGAGTTGACAAGGTTTTGGCGAAGCTTGTAGCGAAGGCGGGGGGCGCAAGCGCCTTAAACCTCTTCTTCGCTTCGCCATAAGATAGTCGTTCCTTTGTTTTCAACTCCTGTACCTTCTTCTCTTCAAGGTACACTCGACACTCCCTGCTCCAGGCTGGATGAGACCCAGAGCAGTGTACACATACCTGTGGGAGAGTACAACTAGTGCCTGGCTCATGTGCGCCCTTTCCACATTTCCCACAGGTGGGGTTGCCCTTACACGTCGCCGTCATATGCCCGAAACGTTGGCACTTAAAACAGCGCATAGGTTCCGGGACATACGGACGGATATTCAAGTTCAAATAGCCAGCTTTGATGGCTTTGGGCAACGTTGGAGTGTCGAACGTCAGGACGAAGGTGGCTGTCTTCTCAAGACTGCCGCTAACCCTTCGTGTGATTTGACGAACCTCGACCACATGCTCTGTTGACCACTCCTTAAGGAGTTCCTCGGTAGTAACGTCAATTAGGTCGCGGCAGGTGACCACGCCTTTACTTGAGTTCAGGGTTTTGTGGAGTTCACATTTCACTGCGAACTCACCGAGCTTTTCGCACTTAAGGAGGAGGACAGCCTGCTTGTTAGTAGATGTTTCTAACAGCAGGGTCCCGTTCCTCAGCTTTTTGACGGATTTTAGGGTACCCGCAATACCCTCAAGACCTTTTTGTATGTAGAATGGAGAGACCTTTTCAAAAGATCCCTCCACCCTACTCATTATGACGAAGGCATTATCAACTATATAATCCTTCCTGTTACTCGTGCTATTTTCATGAGGAGGGCTTTCAACCCTCGCCCGCTTTCCACCACCTCTTTTTTGGCCGTTAGAGTGACATAACCCCTGCGGTTTGCCCAAGCCGCAGGAGGAGGGGTTATGATTGGAATTATTACTCGTTTTGGTCCCACGAGTTCGGAGGAACTAAACGTCGAGTGGCGTGGAGCCCCCGCATCACGCCACCAAGCCCAATACAACAGGGGTGCGGCAGGTGCCCCTGAGGTTGTACGCTAGCGGGTGGTTTGCCTCACCACCCATCCACCTCCTCGGCACGTTACTCACCTTGAGGTTGAGGGGTTTTTTATAGAGGTTTTTACCGTCCTCGCGATCCAGGCAATTAAGCCAAGATCCCCGTTCTCCTAGGCACACAACGTTCCACTGCCACGCCCTACGGTGGTCGTTGAAGCATGGTAGGAGTTTACGGTGTGGGAAACTTGCGGCGCTCACAAGTTTCCAGTTCGGGCACCGCGGGTTCGCCAAACCCGTACCTGGCACTTGCGTACCAGGCCCCTGCGGGGTGTAGTTTAGGGTGCTGTTCGCACTGTAAATGAAATGACGAAAGTAGAGAGAGAGAGAGAGAGAGGACATTGTCTACAAATTCATTCCTACTCTAACAAAAAATACAATGCGGTGTATAAAATTTATCGTCCCTTTCCGACAAACAAATCACCGTCAACAGTTTGGTATGCAACAGCTCCATACGCACAACGGAGGGGTTTGGGATTTAGTACGAGACTTTTTTTACACAATCTGACGACTAGAAATCGTGCTCCACTATCTCTCCTACCCTAACAGCCTGATGAAGAAAATTTCTTCCACAGCTAGGAATCGCATAAGCAAACTCTGTATTACGCGCCAGGCATAATCACCGTGATGCGACGAAGTGAGCCAACAGGGACGACGGCATAGTCAAGATTTGCTTCATAGTATTTCCGGTGAGGAAGAAGAGGAAATGGTAAGTGTAGGAGACCGGAATTAACTGTATGATTTTGCTCAGAAAACGATGATTCTCGCCGACGAAACTGGAACTTTTAAAAGGATCTTTAACGATGGAACGTATCTAGTATTAGGAGTGAATGATATTAAATGCAGATCAGTATCAGAAGATCATCATAAAAAACACGAAGAACTGAGTAAATTAGTCAATAAAGGAACTTGGGGAGAATGCTGGCACAGAAGACAGAAATAAAAATGACCTAGCAAGTTTCCCAGTGAAATAACATTACAACTAAGAAAATACAGATTTAATTGTTTTGCATAATTGTGACGAAGCCAGGTGCTTGAGCGGATAACGTTCGCGTGCAGCATTCGAGATGGTATGGGTTCGATAACCAGTTCGACCATCTAGATTTCGGTTGTAAATTGTTTCTGAAATTATTTTAGCCAAGTGTTGGGATAGTACCTTCAAAAAGATGGAATTCCTTGCCGCCTCTAATCATATCGACGGCGACGATCCATAAAGACCAAATTACAAAAAAATTGGTTTTGTTTGTAGTGTCCTGCTACATAGCTGAGAAACTTGAATTTCTAGGAAGCGATGGAGGAGTGAGAAAAAAGCATCTGAAATATGTGTTAAGAAAATCATGACGAGAATAAAGTGGATGGATAAAGTAAAAAAACGAGGAGATGCTGAACACATTCAGGGAGCAGAAAACTCTATAGATAACTATTAATGAGAGGAGATCCAACAGGGCAGGAAACGTGTTGAGATGTAAAGTGATGCGAAAACTGCTATGCGGACACAGTGGAAAGTAAATCGATAAAAGAAAATGTTGGCGGACATAAAGCGAGGCTTGATTGTAGACGACCTGGGGCCAACAAATAAGTTAAAAGTGGTGCCGTCAGCGATTTCCCGTTACGCCGTCAGTTTATAAACTGAAATGTTGAAATCAAAGTATGACTCTCTCACCCGTTTTGAACAGTACTAAACGTTACCGATGTAATTCACTGAAGAGCCAAAGAAACTGGTAAAGCCATGCATATGTAAACAGAGAGATATGTAAACACTCAGAGTACGGCGCTGCGGTCGGCAACGCCTATATAAGACAACACGCCTGACGCAGGCGTTTGATCGGTTACTGCTGCTACAATGGCAGGTTATCACAATTTAAGTGAGTTTGAACGTGGTGTTATAGTCGGCGCACGAGAGATGGGACACAGCATCTCCGAGGTAGCGATGAGGCGGGGATCTTCCCGTACGACTATTTCACGAATGCACCGTGAATATCGGGAATCTGATAAAATATCAACTCTCCGACATCACAGCGGCCGGAAAAAGATCCTGCAAGAAAGGGACCAACGACGAATAAGGAGAATCTTTCAACGTGTCAGTAGTGCAACCCTTCCGAAAATTGCTGCGGATTTCTTCGCTGGGCCATCAACAAGTGGCAGCGTGCGAACCATTCAACGAAACATCATCGATATGGGCTTTCGGAGCCGAAGGCCCACTCTTGTACCCTTACTGAGTGCACGACACGAAGCTTTACACCTCGCCAGGGCCCGTCGACACCGACATTGATGATTGGAAATATGTTGCCTGGTCTGACGAATCTCGTTTCCAATTGTATCGAGTGGATGGACGTTTACGGGTATAGAGACAACCTCTTGAATTCATGGATCCTGCATGTCAGCAGGGGACTGTTCAAGCTGGTGGAGGCTCTGTAATGGTGTGGGACGTGTGCAGTTGGAGTGACATCGGACCCCTGATACTTCTAAATACGACTCTGACAGGTGACACGTACGTACGCATCCTGGCTGATCACCTGAATCCATTGTGCATTCCGACGGACTTGGGAAATTCCAGCAGGACAATGCGACACCCCACACGTGCAGAGTGGCTCCGGGAACACTCTTCTGAGTTTAAACACCTCCGCTGGCCACCAAACTCCCCAGACAAGAACATTATTGAGCATATCTGGGATGCCTTGCAACGTGCCGTTCAGAAGAGATCTCCACCCCCTCGTATTCTTACGGATTTATGGACAGCCCTGCAGGATGCATGGTGTTAATTCCCACCAGCACTACTTCAGACATTAGTCGAGTCCATGCCACGTCGTTTTGCGGCACATCTGCGTGCACGTGGGGGCCCTACACGATATTAGGCAGATGTACCAGTGTCTTTGGCTCTACAGTGTACAATGTGGTAGCGCAATTCCCAATAATATAAATTCTGAAAAACTTTGCACCTCAATTAGCCTATTACCATAATAGTTATTATTATTTATAATTAGCGTTGGGCACTATGACCATTCAATCAAAACAATACAGACATAAGTACGTTACAGATTTTTTCACAAAGAATACATAAAATATATTGAATGTAACACTAATCTATATTAATTTTCATTGTTTATTAAGCCTACTTTAATAACATAAATTTCTTTCGTAAAATAATATCTTAACAACAGAACAGTTTTTAAATATTTCTCATTTCCTTAAGCTACATCTGCAATACATAAGTAAATTGGTCTCCCAACAGCAGACCTCCTGATTGGCCGGGTAAATCGAACCCTCTAGACGGGTCACGGCCCTCGGCTATAAAACACCGTACATTTATCGAAGACGCAGTTCTGCCCTGGAATAAGACCACAGAAGGATGATCGAAACGTCGGCTACAAGAAACATGACGCAGCGTCACCCGGACAGCCAAGAATCAATATTATCTTTAGTTACAGAGCGTTTAATTTTACTATTTACTTTATAGATACGCTAATCTTCCATAGTTAACATGTTTGTGACATTTAAGTAAGCTCGGTGCACGAGCCAAGTCAACTCAATGGCACAACTGCCTACCTTTTGCCAAAGCGATTCGAGCCACGTTTGTACCTCAATTTCTTCGGTCTGAGTTACGCAGAATATCTCAAATTTCTATTATGAATTCATATGAGCAAGCTTTGTAGGCATATAAAATTTATGTTCTTAGGTTGCAAACTATTCATATGCACTCGGCCGAGCGTGGCCTGATCCCGGGGAATACACTCCACAGCAGTCTGAGTGGTCCTGAGAGGTCCTTCCGGAGTTAAGTACCTGAGAAACCTACACGCTTTCGGGGAATTGAACCTCGGTCTGCCGACTCGACTACAGACAGCGGGCTATCTGTAGAAAACACACAGATTGCATATGTTCAAAAGCTGCACAACAATCTTCCGGCGATGAAGATAGAGAATTTTCCCAAAATCACATTTATATTGAAGAATCTGTTTGTTTTGAGGGTTGGTTTGTTTTTACATTCTACCACAAATGTTGCTAAAATATTTAAGAATTTATTAATATTCTTTTATATTACATAGTTTGACATAAATTTAGTTTTTGATTACATAAAACAACCATATGTTGAAACTTTTCGTTCAAGATTGCAATAATTTCTGTACAACAGAACCGTTGGAAGAAAATTTAATATGCTGTTGGAATACCAAAACACAGCACCAGAATACAAAGTACATATTTCCTTTACTGAAGGATTTTATACTCTGCGCCAATCAACGAAGAACACTAGCTGTTTTCTCTCACAACATCACTGCGTATACGAAAGTCTTCTGTGACGGCAATTATTCCCCTTCCTGCCCATTAGCAAACTTGGTTACTATACATAGTATTTTGTACACCAAAGCTGAAATCTTCTCGAAATATAGTCATTATAATTCAACTAGCTGCTACGCCCGACAAAAATGACGTTCTGACAAACAGAATTGATATTATACAGGGTGTTACAAAAAGGTACGGCCAAACTTTCAGAAACATTCCTCACACACGAACAAAGAAAATATGTTATGTGGACATGTGTCAGGAAACACTTACTTTCCATGTTAGAGTTCATTTAATTACTTCTCTTCAAATCACATTAAACATGGAATGGAAACACACAGCAACAGAACGTACCAGCGTGACTTCAAACACTTTGTTACAGGAAATGTTCAAAATGTCCTCCGTTAGCGAGGATACATGCATCCACCCTCCGTCGCATGGAATCCCTGATGCGCTGATGCAGCCCTGGAGAATGGCGTATTGTATCACAGCCGTCCACAATATGAGCTCTAACATGGAGCATAAGCGTTTCCGGACACATGTCCACATAACATATTTTCTTTGTTGGTGTGTGAGGAATGTTTCCTGAAAGTTTGGCCATACCTTTTTGTAACACCCTGTATAACTAGCCTCAAAGCCCGTAAAAAATGTTCGGCTCTGATCAATTCTGACAAGTCATTTGTTCTGACAATTAATTTCTCTGCGGTTGCCTAAATAAATAGAATTGTTGTTACTATGCAATTCGATAACCTTATTTTGTATTTTTTACGTATTTCAGCTGTACTTTACACAGCGATACAGACGGAAGTTCTGCTGAATGAATGATGTCAGAATTAGGGAACCAATTAAATTAAAAATAAATTAGGAATCCTTAAACCTAATGTTATAGCGCGTGATATTGGTTTTATTCCTGGTCCAGGTCTCAGTGAGCACGACAAATACGGAACTACTTCCATCAGTATAAAAATACTGTAACTTCAGTAGCTCGGAGCTTATGAAACTGCTTAAATTATTTATAAAACTAAATTCATCGTAGTTTAGTTGTAAAAAAATGAATCAGTTGTCTGGTTCTATCTGAATTTCGACATAACCACAACTAATATTGCTGTTCAAAATTCATACCTTCATTGTATTGCGATCCAGATTTGACCTACTGGAAATATTTACATATGTTTGGTATAGCTACCTCAGTAATGAAAGCAACTTATAATTAATATATTAATATATTCATTTAAACGCAGTACATACTTTTATTTCAGTGTTTCGGCAAATCATTCCTTCTAGTAGTCTATATTATAACAGTGACTTAAAATATCTACATTGGATATAAATATCTTGTAAGCCCGTCAAAAATGACGTGTTGAATGCAGTATTTTAACATTTCGTTTCTTCGCTGACTATAACGTTCATTATGTTGAAAATGATGTAATATAGATATTTGTTAGCTTACTATAACACTGGTATTGCTGTACAGAGTGTATAAGAAACGTCTATATCAAACGAATTTTAATTAAGAAGAAGCAACTAATAATTAATATGTAGGTTTCAACGAAGTAAATACTTTTCTTTTAGTGTTCTGACAGTTAATTTATTTATTGATACTTAGCTAAATAGAAGTGTTATTAAATAAGGTACATAACCTAGAACAGCATTTCTGATCGTAAATTGTGCGATGAAGGCGAAAGTGTGACGTCACGGCGTGACAGAAAATTACCAAAACTTGCGTTTTATAAGTATAGATGCTCAGAACCATGATTTTGTAATGCTGTGCATGTTTCGGTTTCATTTTACATAGCGATATAGTTGGAACATCTACTGTATTAATGACGGAAGATGTATGGAGCAAATAAAATTAAAAATAGTTTATGAATTCCAAAACCTTATGCTATACCGCATAACATTGGTTTTATTCCTGGTCCACGCCGCGTTAAGCATGATAAATATGGAACTTCTTCCATCCTCTTGAAGTAGTAACGTCAGTAAAATAACGATTATGAAAGCAGCCTAAATTATCTATATCGACAAAATATAAGTAAAGAAGCAACTAATAATTAATATGTTTTTAAACGCACTCATCGTGACTTGTGCTGTAACAAAATATGTCAGTTATAATTCAGGTCCTGGCAGCATTTCAAATTAACAACAATCTGCACTAATATTGCCGTTTGAAAATCTACTATCCCCTCGTATGAATACATTCACCACATCGCATTCTAAATTTTACCCACTGGATCAATTTACATGCGGCTGATATAACGACATTAGTCAGTGACGGATCTTCGAATTTTCCGAACCGGGACAAAAACTTGAGACTGTATTTTGCCACCTCCTGAAGTTTCTGCCCGGGGCAAGAGTACCGTTTTGTCTCCCACGTCCCCGCTAGATCCGGCACTGACGTTCGTAATAAAAAGCAACTAATACGTTGATTTAAACGACTAAATAATGTTATTACAGTATTTTGACAATTGATTTCTTCGAGTTTACTATAATAGAGATATAGAATGCAGAGGAAACACATACATCGAATATAAATAGGTCTACTTTGTAAGCCCGTCAAAGATAATGGTTTGAACCTAGTGTCCTGGCAGTTCATTTCCTCGCAGGGGCTTGACTAACTTCAACTGTAATCAGATAATGCTCATAACCTTACAAATGATGTTAGTTTTCTGTAACTGTGATTAAACATAGTATAAGGAAACATCTACATTGACTGAATATAAATAAACAAAAAACAAAAAATTAATATGTTAATTTAAATGCAATATGTAATTTTTTCAGTGTTCCGACAACTCATTTCTTCGCGGATTCTTAGCTAAGCAGATCTGTTATTATCTCTACTATTTAGTAGTATTTCTGGCCGATGTTAAAGCATCAACGAAGGCTGGGTTTCTGACGTAATAGCGTTAGGGACATAACTACACAATGACCAAGATTATCCTTTTATTAGTATAGATGATGCCATTAGGGCTAATTTAATAATGGAGGTGATGGGTTGAACCACTTTGAGTGAAGGAAATACTTAGAAATAAGTGGCTTCTTGGACAGTTCAAAACTTCTCTTACAAATTTCACGAACGTCTTCAAGTGTGAAGATGTCTCATGTCCAATTTCTAAACTAATAGTAGACTCCGACAAATTCTTTTCAAAAGTCTTACTAACATATGTAAAATATTTATTTTGGTATTCTGGGAACTTTCCAACCTCTTAAAATTGTAGACCTAATAGCGACTGTTGATTTACTAGGGAAAAGGAAAGCACCGTCTTGGCTCATTTCCCATCCACTAGTTAAGGAGTCGTGGAGTGTTCTTGGCTTGAGCTGACACCCGAAACAAATACAGATTTTTCAAAACAAACATCGAAAAATGAGGTTACAAGAGTTGGTACCCCCTATATATATGACAGAGCCAGCCAAATGTTTAGCTGATACAAAGGTTTGGTTGGTTTGTATTCAAAACGCTAATATTTTCGACCTGAAACCCGTAAATTTCACAATCAAGGAACCATTCGCTTTTATTTCATACCGTCGACAACATTTTAGTTATCTATCTTAAAACCGAATGTGTCGAATTTCTCCTTGTTGAGTTTCATTACTTCTAATGGATCACAGGAGTCCACCAAACAGATGAAACTATCGTCGTACATTTAAAACAGTTTTGGGAGTATAAACTACAATGTAACTGCGAATTCATAATGAAATCGGTAAATATATGACAGAGAGATGTATAAATGATATTTTCTTGAGCCGGTTAGAACAATTTTCCGCATTACTTCTGTATTAATCATGACAAAAATAAAGAAATTCCTTTACGTTTTAGTAACCGCAAAACTCAAAAAAATCGGATTATTACAATAAATGTTTTGACATATTCGCGAATAGAACACAGCAGTTGTGGCAAGTGTGAGTCCATGTAATAGGAACCCCTGAGAAATTTGATGGCAAACATCTTCTTCTTATTCTATTGCTTCACCACCTGTTGCCAAAATTTTTTGATCGGCTGCCTACCATATCTTCTTAATAAGTTCTAATGAGGAAAGTGAAATGCTGCCATCTGTCTCCTAAACGTTTAACCATGTTTAGCGTGTGCTAACTGAAGTTTTAGTTTTTTTAAGTGTGTAACGTATGAGGTGGAGATTGGGGTCTGTCCGAGCATTCGCCTTGATGGCTGTGGAAAACCGCCTAAACACTGCACACATGATGGCCGCTACGCGGAGTTCAGGTACAGGTGCGGCGCCTCAGTGCACTGCAGACAGGATGGCCGCTACGCGGAGTTCAGGTCCAGGTGCGGCGCCTCAGTGCACTGCAGACAGGATGGCCGCTACGCGGAGTTCAGTTCCAGGTGCGGCGCCTCAGTGCACTGCAGACAGGATGGCCGCTACGCGGAGTTCAGGTCCAGGTGCGGCGCCTCAGTGCACTGCAGACAGGATGGCCGCTACGCGGAGTTCAGGTCCAGGTGCGGCGCCTCAGTGCACTGCAGACAGGATGGCCGCTACGCGGAGTTCAGGTCCAGGTGCGGCGCCTCAGTGCACTGCAGACAGGATGGCCGCTACGCGGAGTTCAGGTCCAGGTGCGGCGCCTCAGTGCACTGCAGACAGGATGGCCGCTACGCGGAGTTCAGGTCCAGGTGCGGCGCCTCAGTGCACTGCAGACAGGATGGCCGCTACGCGGAGTTCAGGTCCAGGTGCGGCGCCTCAGTGCACTGCAGACAGGATGGCCGCTACGCGGAGTTCAGGTCCAGGTGCGGCGCCTCAGTGCACTGCAGACAGGATGGCCGCTACGCGGAGTTCAGGTCCAGGTGCGGCGCCTCAGTGCACTGCAGACAGGATGGCCGCTACGCGGAGTTCAGGTCCAGGTGCGGCGCCTCAGTGCACTGCAGACAGGATGGCCGCTACGCGGAGTTCAGGTCCAGGTGCGGCGCCTCAGTGCACTGCAGACAGGATGGCCGCTACGCGGAGTTCAGGTCCAGGTGCGGCGCCTCAGTGCACTGCAGACAGGATGGCCGCTACGCGGAGTTCAGGTCCAGGTGCGGCGCCTCAGTGCACTGGGCCACGCTTACGAGTTTTTTTTTTTTTTAATTTATTTAATTGGCCTTTGGTCCTGCCGACCATATAGCCATCTTCTAGTTTTACAATTCTTATATACATTTCAGGCTTGTTATCTTTACTTCCTTTTACAACGTGATGCTAAAGTTACACAATTCTTTGTAAGTTGACACATGTCTGTAGTTGTGATTTACATTTATATGATGTTTAACTACATTTATTAACTAAATGGCTCTTAATTATATTTCGTTAAATATCTATACTAATGCCGTTTGAGCTTTTATATATAATAGGAAGTATACTTCCTCTCTTATTGTTATATTTATACAGTTTAAACAAGGTTGGATTGTACATAGTTATTTACATAACAGAGGAGCTTAATTCGGTTAATACAGAATATACACAAGAGTGGTCGTTTGGAATAAACATTGTTTGAATTGGCTGTACCGTGTTTTCCCCTAATCTTTACTATTATTGTTTGTCTTGTTTCTTTTGTAATGAATAAATTGATGTGAGGCTCTTGCATTGTAAATATCCTTATATTACACACTCATATGAGCTAACCGTCTTTATGGTTGCTTGCTACGTTTTATACATTACAATTTCGCTTACGAGTTGGAATGGCAAACGATTTGCGTCATAAAGTCCCAACACGAATAATGATAAGTTATTTAGGCGTCCATTAATTACGTGAGGTGAAATGGGGGGGGGGGAGGGGGTAGATAGAAATCTCACGTGAGCTTCTGAAATTCTTGAAGGACAGGATAGCTTAAAAAATGGTTCACAAACGACAGGGATGACGACTTTAGGGAGGGGGTATAAGGTCTAGAAACGACTTTAGGGTGATATAACCGCCCTCAGAAGCCGGAAAGCTAAAAAAACAAAACCCTACAAGGTCGATCTGCAGAGAGAGTGGGGGAGAGGAGCGGGGGAGTTCCGCGAAAATTCCACGTCATATTAGGGGGGGGGGTGTCCGATAAGATCTCACCAAATCTCAGCAGAGGGGTTGTGGTGGTGGGGGGAATTCCGGGAAAACACCTCACGTAAATTAACATCTAACAGACTCTCATGTGCGTTTAATTTACATATACATATACATAACTAGTACCTCAATTACTATTTATTGTACGTAAAGTTGAAAGAATTATTTATCAAATAAATAACAGCAATGAATTGATTTTCTTTATTAACGGTTGGGTAGCGACCATGAAGACAGAAAAACTACTTTAGAAGTAGTAATAGTCTACGGCAGTTACGTCGCACCCGGCGGAGCTACTGAATAAAATGAGCCACCGACTTATATATTTTATAAAAGTGTATTTTTTCTGACTTTCTTATTATACCAGTTATTTTAAGAATTAAAATTAATATGCACATAATCTCGAAGTAAGATCTATTCACGATTTATTGAAAGAGTGTTTTGGTGAACAATCTCAGAATTTTGGAAGAAAAGTTGAAATGATCAATACATTACACAGACTGAAAGCAACCCGATTCTGAAATTCGAGGCAGAAATAGTTGCATTAAATTTAATACATAAATGTTAGAGTTGCCAGCTGGAATACAATTAAACCCTCTCATGATGCAATTATAAAGTTGCGGGGAGCTGACAGCTGCGAGCACTACTCTCAAACACAAAACTAATGTTTTTGAAGCGTTTACGGAGGTATTCAGTTACTGGTTTAGATATCAGAAAAATTTGTTTAGTATTATACAATCCAAAAAAAGAAAAGAATAACTATTAGTGCAAATTCTGCACGATGGAAAATATATATATATATATCTGCTGAAGAAATAAGAAAACTGAAATGACAAATTTTTACAACTCTACTGGAGCTGTTATTGATGTAACTGACGAATTGTACGCTACTTACAGCGTGTTTAGAAATTCATACCTGGACTGATGCGACTTGCTCAATGCAGCTACTATCAGTGGGGTAACTAACTGTCTAAAAAATGTTGATATCACTCGTAAAGGACGTGATGTATATTAGTATTGGATTTGATGTCTGATTGTTTGTTTGAAAGAGAATAGAACCCAGATATCCCAGAAACAGTATTTTAGCGTATTTTGGAGACCATTCGTCCCAGGAATTAAATTAAAAAAAGTCCACAAAATAGGTAAAGATTGCACTTCAGAGAAATTCTGTAATACCTACTAATTGTGGGATGTGCTAAAATTGACCCAGCACCAAACGAGATAAAACTTAGGCAAGCTGTTCCACCACGAGGCGGATCGTGCGGTTACGTCTCGTTTTCGGATGGAGCAGCCCCGAAGAGAGACCAGAGCTTGAAAGTGGCAACACGGTGTCCTTTTGCTGCCATTCACTGCCACCCCCTGCAGGCTGGACGACCTTCAGTGTCCTGCACAACAAAACCGTCACTCTCCCGCATCGGTGCGGTAAAAATGATTCATATGTGACAGTCCACAACAATCAAAACTTCCAGCAGAAGATCTCTTCGATGAAAATCAGAGGAAGATTCTCATGTTATCAATTCAGAACTCAAAAAGATTATGATTTGTTAAAAATTACCTTTGTTTAAATTAATAAGATTGTTAGCTTCGACGTATTCAAGATAAAGTAAAAACTCCTTGAGATGTGCTACACAAATGCCTATGTCATGTTAATAAGAACTGCTTGTAATAAATATTAATAATTCAAAAAAAATTCAATTAATAAAACCTTCACCCCTTGTATCTTTTATATTTCACAGTCAAGTCTTAGGTGATAACATAATCTATTCTTTAGACTTATCGCATCTTCGAGATTCGAGCTCAACGTGATTCTGAGAGTAAATCTAGCCATAGTTCTAAGACGAGAAAAGATTACTGGATTACATGTTAGACTGTTCACATTAAAAACGCTGTGCCTTAGGATTCTACAGTTACTTCGTGCACGGTTTGCCCTCTCTTGTGGAAAATTTAGCACAGACACATCTTTATTCAAGCCTCCTTGGCGTTTCGTCTTGGTTATAGAGTTCCCTGCCGTTCCACCATTCGTCATATAGCAATTTGTTACGAAAACTCAAGTGCCACTTGTTTTATATAACTTATAAACTAACTTTCCTCTCCTCTGTAATTTTCGTACTTTAGCAATCAATAATTAACATACTTTTGCCTCCCTGTGACATCCAGTTCACTTTATAAAAAAAGATGAAGTTCATATTGACACAGAATATCTTTAAAATATTAAAATATTGCAATAGTTCCCGAAACATCGAGACCAAAAGAGTAGCAACGAAAGTTTTATTGCATGGACAAGTCTTATGAAGACCTTAAATATCGAACCTTACGCTCAGTGAAGAGTACAACCATGAATGTTGAGTTATTTACACGAACACTGTAAACATAGTGTCACGAAATTAAAGACTTTTATCATTTATGCCATAAGAGAAGAACTTTTTAGTAAGTTTGGTCGCTGAAGCAATTCCTCTTCATGGAGATGAAGAGAACGTAGAAAAGGCAAAATCGACGATAATACTAGACCAAAATAAAAAAAGGGCTGCTGTAAAATGGTGACTGATTATACTTCCACTGCAAAGCTATATCACACATAAATTGGAGTAAGCGGATATTATGTTACTAAGCTGACAATTCTTGACAAATGTCTCTGGAATGAAATTACGAGCGAGCGTCAGCTTGTTAGCGGCTGCTCCGAGGAACTTATTTTGAATAAGAATTTAAACAGCTTAGTGGAGAGCTGGACAGAGGCAATAAAGATCACAGGCAGTGGCTGCTAGCACAGGCCCAAGTTTACAGAGGCGGACCTCAAGAAATGGTTGTAAACCGAAATAGAATGAAGCACAAAAAAGTAAAATATTACAGAGATATTTATGGAGAGATGAGTTGGTAACTGGGCACGCCGCAATATCAGATAATTAATTTGTTCTATTTTAAAGTTCAAAGCTCGCGTGAAATTTAAATTTCAACCAATGTTTACGTAATAACACACTTTGAAGTCGTTTTTATGATATCTGTGATTAAACATACGCCTTTATAGAATTACCAATTAGCTTATGGTTCAAATTGCATAACCTGATATGTATATATATACTGGTGTAGCTTAATTTTGGTTATTTAATTTTGTTTCAAGAGATATTTTTAATGCCATTTTATTTAAAGACATTTATTCCGTAATTTTTATTAAACTTTAAAAAAATAGAAAAATAAAAAAAATATGTAACAAAAGGCTAAACGAAACTTGTGATTCTTGTTGTAAGTATAACAACTCAGAAAATTTATCGAAAATTCTGATCTGTAAATATTTCAAATAATGTGCAAAATCAAATTTAAAGACCTATACTGAATTTTAATGCTTCTGTGTATGAGATAGTTGTAAATTTCATTTAAAGTTTTAGGACGCATGAAAAACGGGACATTGTTATTTAATGACTGACAACATATCTGAAAATATTAAGGTGATTCGGTATTATATAAGTCTTAGGCCGAAGTCAATGTAGCGTACGATTGTGTGTCTGAATACTGCACTATTATAAAAGAGAATGAAGGGATTAAGGAAATAAATTAAGAGGTACGAAATACTATGTTAAGTTGAATGTGCGCTACGCTGGACGTTCCCACGAGCTGTTACAATAATGACATTAAGTGTGGCCCCCTTAGGTCCGTGAACTTATTAACCTGCCGTATTTTTTATGGTTAGACAGATAAAGGTAATTGTATTAGGGTGACATTGACTTTGGAAGTTGGCTTATACAATCTTTACAACACGAAACTGATCATGAATTAGAATTATAGGCTTTTTTTATACTATTCTCCTAGCAGCTTACCATCAGTCACGCCTTCTTGGAGCAGTTGCTCGTAAGAGTCACCAGTATCTGTTGTTAATCGTCAGTGCGAAGCTGCTACTAGACTGTGTGTCCCATAGTTCCAATTCATTGACGCGCATGAAAACTGTTTATGCGGCTGTCCTTGCCGGTATTTTTACCTACGCAGTTTCAAGCAAAAAGCTTAGTGATACGAGTTGCTTTACGCCGTCTGGCCCAATAATTTTTCAAAAATGTATGTGAAACTGAATCTGCTCGTAATACTAGTATGCTCCACTTTCAATTATATGCATCATGCCATGCGATAAGCGGTTAAATTCTGGGATCAACAAAATATTTACAAGCAGAAAATTTTAGCGTTTCCAGAAGTTCCCACCATCTACTGAGAGGGTTTCCATGAGTCGTAGTCTCAAATCGTTGACAATTTCGATTGGATCTGGAGATTGTTTGCAAATCTGCTTGCATACCAGTCAAAATTTCATTGGTGCTCAATTGAAAAGGACCACGGTGCATATCCCATACATGGTCAACAAGTGGTATGCTGAACTAAAGTGCAGGTGGGGAACATTGCTCGATGTAGCGATCATTGTGGCGATTGCTCTCAATTCCAAACATCCGAGATGGAAATTGTATCCACGTGGCGACCATAATGTCTGGCACTCGTAAAACATCATGCTCGAAAATACATTTTAGAAGTAGGGCGCTCCACGATACGATCTGTTGAATAAGCGAACAACACTGTAGCCGAAACAGAACACGCCACTACGACGTGAAGTAAATCTGCCGTTACGAGCTGGTTTCTTCCCTTCCCTGCTGCCATCAGTTGTCACGGAAACTTTCCTCATTTACTACGGCGGCACTGTTTAGTGAGACACGCCTTTCAACTCCACATGGTTCGATCTGAATGCGTCTCTCAAGTTCAATTCTGGGTTGCATCCCAGAATTACAAGCGACATAAAACTGTCTATCTTGAAACGGCTACTTGACAGAATACAGCAGGGTTAAAAATCGTTTAACAAAGACACTGGCAGACATCGCTTCCGCCACCCGCATTACGCGGTTAAGAGACGCGATTGGTTGGGTAGCGAAACAGCAAATCACTGCAAGGCGAGTGGCGTCGCAGTGTTTTTAAGAAAAATAGTATTTATTCATATAATAGACTACGGCGTATATTTTAAGGCCGTTTCCAGATCGAAAAAAGTTCATTCCGTAAAATTGTCATACTTTGGAAGTGAAACTATTAAAGTACATGGTAACATGGGATAATTTGGAAGACAGACGACGTAGCTTGCGTTCGAATTTATAGGAGAATATGCGAAAAAATTTAAATTTCGATTGCAATGAAATACTTCTTCCGCCAACCTATTTAGATCGCAATGACCGGAGGGATAAGATTAGAGAATTAAGATGCCGTACTGATACTTATATGTATTCCTTCTTTCCTCGCACTATTCGGGATTGGAATGGGCGGGTTTAGGATTGGAGCTTAGTACCCTCTGCCACCCACAATGTTTGTGATTTGCAGAGTATGAATGCAGATGTAGATATATATGTAGAACAATATGGAAACAAAAACAGCAAAACGCAGTTAGAATTGAAGTAAACCAGTCTGGTAAAGCAGAGAGGTGTGGGCTCTACAAACTGAGGAAGAAAGTCGAGTGAAAGAAAGCCGTGATGGAGCCACAATACACAGTCCATCCGGCTGGTCCTCTGAGACAAGTTCTGTAACAGTTAAGTACTGAGTAGTAGTTGCTCTCGTGTACCAAAATAAAATGTCAAGAACTTAAGTTATAAACGACATTTTTCTTGTTTCACTGGCTGTTTGGCAGTAGTAGCTCTACCAATTTATTACTATTACAGGTTTTCGTTGTCACTATCCGAGGTAACATATTCTTTAATTTTTTGGCTATTGTGTTGCATAATGTAGAACATACAACTGCAGCTGTAATGACAGATGCTTTCCCCCAGTTTTGTCGTCCTGGGTTCTCTGTTGTGCGTACCGTTATGGAAGTATATGTAACCCACGCGCCGGGTTCGGGGTAGAAGGCGGCAAGGCGCGTCTGTTTGCTTGCGCTCCGCAGGTTTATCCCACTGACTAAAAGAAGATCCTGCTAGCTCTCGTAGACGGATCTAAATTTAACATTACGAAGGGGATGGGTAAAGACTTCTGGAAAGTTACTGTCATAATACACGCTTCGTGTCGTTCTGAGTCACTAGCCAGGCAGACTGAATTCAAACCAAAAACTGTAAAATATTACACGATACCGGCATACATACAAAATATTTGAAACGTAAACATATTACTATAAATTGTTGCGAAGGTAAGACTACGAGATACGTTCTAGAAATCTTTGTTTCAGAGTCTCTGCGATGAATGGAACCAGTATCGGCACAACGTACTGCATGATAACAATTTTCTCACTTAATGTTTTAGTTAGATGCAAAATAAATAACACCAAATAACAAAGTCCGTGCATAGCCCTAAAATAACCGCTTTGAAAATTTGTCAAATTATAATAATTCATCTGCAATCTCTTTCGATACTGGTCATGAAGAAGACTGGAACGTCTGGCGGTCTTTAAATCGATTGCGAACAGGAGTGGACAGGTCCAAGGAAAACCTAATGAAATGGGGTTATACTGATACTACCAGTATTAAGTGCGAATGTGGAGAAGACCAAACTATGAACCATATGCTCGAGTGCCCTATGTGCCCATCATCCTGCAACAACGAAGACCTGTTTCAAGCAACACACAATGCGATTGAGGTTGCGAAGTACTGGGCCAAGTGTGTTTAAAGTTGTTGATTTACAAAATGTGTATTTTGATGTTTTTGACACGAGAATAATAATAATCAAATTTCATTACATTAATTAGCTCATGCTTTGTGCTATTATTTCATAAAGCTTTCTGCGTATGAGGGTAAATTAATTTTAATTTTATCATTGAATAGAGTTATTAGATAGTATCATTGTGAAGGCTCGTTTGACACCCGATAAAAACGCTATTAACACCAAACTACTGCGAGATACGTGAAACATTATCATTTGATTTACATCTCTTGTTTTTCTGTATAAGAATCAGCCCATATGGAACGTCCATAAACTACGTGGCTCGATATAGGGGGGGGAGGGGTTTGCTGGAGAACTACGCTGAACAACGTGGGGGATGAGGGGGGGGGGTTTGAGCCAAGCAGGCCCGTCGCTAGGAATTTCGGGCCCGGGGTAAAATGGGCGACCTTTTTCTCTACAAAATGGCCAGGCGACAGTGGGCGTAATCTTGGCTTCATGACCTGAGGGGCCCTATAGTCGGTGATCGGGCCCCCCATCAGCCCGCGGGGCCCGGGTACTTTTGACCCGCTTACTCCCCCTAACGCCGGCCCTGGAGCCAAGCCACGTAACTTTTCATTCATATTAATTGTCACAGTTAAAATAAGGTACAGAACACACAACAGCATTTCAATATTTATTTCAGACATTTAATTATCTCCGCATGTAATTTACGATAAGAGAAAACAGTACAAAATGTCTCCTGGAATCAACAGGGAAAAATGTTACGTGCCACGCGGCGAGGGTAGGGGGAGGGTGGTTGACACAGATCGGGAGAAAGGCAAAAGCCACGTCGGGCTACGTGGGGTGGGTTGGGGGGGGGGGTAAAAGGTGATCAACAGAAAGCCAAAATGGTTTATGGACGCTCCCATGTTGGCTACATGACGCCAAGTATACACGCTTCCAAACAGCCCCATGTACAGTGTCACGCGGGAACTGTTAGTACCCAGCTAACTCTTCACTCGTCCTGCTGGAGCCAGCAAGACTTCTACGGTCGCAGAAGAAGCGATTTACTGTTGAATGCGACTAGTGAAGTTTGAATTGAAAAAAAAAACTCTGAAAAGCTTACGCATTTTGGAAATAGAAATAGAAACTGTGGAGCCACAAATCAATTATTAAAAGAACGTCTCATTTGAGCTACGAGATGAACGGTGTTGAAAAGCAGTTAACGGTATGAAGATTTTAGTTTCAACACTATCAAATACTTAATTGTAAAAGTAATTGCTTTCGTGGTAATTATTAAGTTGAATCCACAAATATCAAACATTATCCCTTATACATCGCTAATTAAAGAAAGGTACATAGGTGTTATTTGAACTCGTTTCACTTCGAAGACAACTGTAGCCAACTGTCTCTCGCGGATTATAAGTTTACTGACTACCTACGTTTAACCCGTGCCATATAAAATGGAAAGCACAAATAAATGTCACAAGCAGCTTTATTTTTATTTTTTTATTTTTTACACCTCTTATATGCACTTATTAATTCCCTAATATGCAGCCGGCACTACAGATAATTTAGACGGTGGACTCTTAGAGGTGTGTCAAAAATCAAGCTTTCAGGTGGAAAGTAGTAGATGGACCCCTCGACTCTGAGTCAGTTTGTTTCAATATGGTAGTGGATGAATGGGGTTCTGGCTCACTGCTGACGTTCAACCCGGTGAGTCTCGTAGGGCAGTCATTGACTGTTTGATTAAAATGGTTCCTGCTCCCTGCAACATTACACTGATAGATGGCACGAACTCCGCTGCTCATCCTTGAGCAAAATTAGCGCGACTTATTGAAAGATAGGAAGGTTATCATGAACTGGGATGTACGCAATTCCTTCTTCTCTGTTCTTGAGCGTTGTAAACAATATTAGAGCATCTCGGTCACGTCATCATGTATATGTACTTAAAATCGAATCTTGTCGATCAGCTTGTTTAAAGATATCCGTCCTGTCTTCTTGTCACATATGAACAAGATGAAGATATCTTTACAATTCCTTAATCCTCTTTAAAATAGCACCCTTAGGCAGCTACATGCCAAAAATTACGCTGCTGCCATTGGCCATGCGCCTTCTGGAAGTCAGTTTCGGGGACGCTGTTGAGAGCCCTCGTCGATGCTGCTTCAACGTCCTGGATTGAGTCAAACCGCTGTTCCTTCAGCTGCCTTTTCATGCGTGGGAATGAAAAAAAAAGTCAGTTGGAGCCAGATTGGGACTGTAGGTGGGGTGCAGCAACGTGGCAACGCTGAATCGGGCCAACAGTTGCCTTCTTCATCCTCCCGTCCAATGAAGGCTCGCATGAGCAAATCAAAGATCAAAACAATGCTGATCGTGTTTTTTTTACCGTTGCGGGGTGATTCATAAGGAGTTCGTTTCTCCAGGGGAAACTGTCAATTCGAACTTTTACGTGCAAGTGCTAAACCGCCTGCGAGACCGAGTGAATCGCGTCCTACATCTCCGCCTACTGGACACTGCATCACGACGATGCGCCGTGCCAAGGCGCGCCGTCATGAGCCAACTGTTGGCCCGAATTGATATTGCCACGTTGCTGCACCCTGCCTACAGTCCTGATTTGGCTCCATCTGACTTTTCTTACTCACATGGATGAAAATCAGCTGAAGGAACAGCGGTTTGACTCAATCCAGGACGTTGAAGCAGCATCGACGAGGGCTCTCAACAGCGTCCCCGAAATTGACTTCCAGAAGGGCGTACGGCCAATGGCAGCAGCGTAATTTTTGGCGTGTAGCTGCATAAGGGTGCTATTTCGAAGAGGATTAAGGAATTGTAAAGATATCTTCAATAAATTTTTTTTAAAAAGATCAGTCCTACTACTTTTGGTATGTACCATGTATTCTTCTTACCCTACATCATTACTGTCGTAGCTGTGCTTTGAGTTCTTTATCGCGTTAGTTTGTTAACATCCTTCGGTAGTTAATTGTATGACGATGAAGACTTTAGAGCGCTAACGAAATGACTGACGGATGACTTGCGAAAACGCACTGTTTTTGTGGTCACGAAGAAACTGGAACGTTCACTACGACAGTAGTGTTGACACAGATGATTTGCGCTATGGGTGCGACTCCCGGAACGCTTTGTTCATTATAAGACTCAAGTTACCTTGCCGTCAGTGACTTGGTAGGACCCCTGTTCTCCTATCAGCTCAGCGAAGTGTTAATAGATTTTCGCTGAATAATTGAAAACGCCTTTTTTCAACATTTTAATGCTACCCGAATGCCTATGAAATCGATTCTGTCCGAGCTATACTGCAAGAAAAAGTGCCAGAGGTCATCCTAGACTTTCATACCTTGTAAAACTTGCTGCATCGATGCAACCAGGATGTATCTGAATGACTAGACGCTGAATGGTTAACGCATGGGATTAGCATCAGGGAAGAAGTTCAGTTTAATGTTGTTTACGAAATAACTCCATGCAACTGGAGAGGATGTAATTAAATAGGATTATATAAGGGCTGTGGCTATTGGTGCAGATTTATGTTGCAAATTCACCGAAAACTTATATCAGAGTGGCTGGATTCATAATTGGTAACAAACATCGACACTTCCTTCTTTATCACGACAAATATTGACTATTTCCGAACCACTTTGTTAGAGCAAAGGACCAGGAAGCAAGAGTTCAGTTCAGGAACTAATTTTAAACCTTCTGTGGTAGTGACATGTAAGATGTTGTTGGGAAGCGACTTCATCTGAGAACGAAGCATTCCACATTCAGATTGCTTTTAAACTTTGTATTTGAACCATTACTTTCATCCCTTTGTATCTAGATTTTAGATTGACGAAAAGTGACGCTAAGATTGCATTGCAGTGCTCGTCTTCTCTAGGACTCGTGTTACTTGTTCCAGCCCCATGAGTCCGAACTATAAGCCATGAGACGTTTTGAAGTTGCGCAGTCAAAAGTATCAGTTAACTGTTTATAAATTTAATTTCAGCAGCTAAGTAGCTTTCTGGACTGGAACTTTTAATTTTCAATACTCGGTAGAGCAGTGAAACTATATTAATAACACTACCCCTTATCAGTCCCTTTAGGTTAGGATTGCCGAAATAAACGCTCACGGTTCCAGTTTTGGATCTCTGGACAAGGAGCGACGCGGTGTGTTCAGTACTAGGGTTCAGTCACTTTATCTGAAGTGGAGTCCGCCAAAGACGATTTTACGGTGTGCTGGATAACCCTAGAGGACTTATAAAGAAGTTACAATAAGAGAAATGAATTTTGAATCAGATATCCATTTTTTTCGGTTACTATAGCTATGTGCATATGCTGCCTATCTACCATCATCGGAAAATATCCAGTTTGTAATTCCACTGGATTTGTCTACTTGGGTAATATATAAAGCTGCCCATAAGTTCGTGGACTGGTTACCATAACAAAATCGTATATCCTTGCAAAAACTAGGAAAAAATTATGTGGCTCTTCGTAAAATATTTACAAAATTACAGCATTCTGAAACGACTGAAACGACCGTTCATTATGTTGAAAACAAACAAGTATAAGTTTAACCTGACATAAAGAAGAAAAATTCGTAATTAATTATACATGTGTCTAAGAAAGAGATGTTAAAAAGTTAAATTCATGGCAAAAATTAGCGGGGAGTGACATTATATACGGTATAGTAAAAAAAAAAAAAAAAAATAGGTATCTGAATCAAGACGGGAAAGAAAAAGAATCGATGGATGGTTAACAGTTCGGCATTTTAGAGAAGTTAGGCAGTAGTCTGCTTAAAATTTTTCTGTAGTGGTGTAGCTAGGTTGTATTTAATCATTGAATATTTCCAGTTGTTAGTGCATGGAATACATTTAAATAGAAGCTGAGTCCAGCAAGCATCGTCTGCTTTGAATTTATCTGAAAGAAAGTAGGTAGATTTTATTTTTCACAGTTATATTTAAGTAACTACTGAATAATGTAACTGCTGTATAATTTAATTTATCTATATTTTAATAATTATGTGTAATTTACGTCGTGATTATTGGCTGTGGGTAGTTAGTTAATTTTATATTTGCTCTTTAAAGTTAGCGCGCGAGATCGGTTTGCTATCTAGAAGATACGAAGGGTTCGTTCTTTCATCCACTTCTCGGTTTGATTCTTATTTTAAAAGATATAATGTTGGGGTTACAGACGTGGACTGTGGAAGTATACTAGAATTCATTTGTAACAATATTATTATCATTAATCTTTTTGGACGGAGACAATTATAGATCTGCGCACTCAGCCTGCAGCTTTGTTAACGAAAGTGAAACAGCTGGAATCTGCTGTATGATATAGTAGATGCCATATGGTGACCCTTTTGCATCAAGGCCGCTCATAGGTTCCCACCTACCAATCATCGTTCCTGCAATTCAAGCAGAGTGACTGCAACCTGATTGACGATCGTTTGAGGTGTTTGGTGTATGGATGTTGAAGCCGCATGCGGGGACAGTCGTACACCAGAAATGTGAATTTGTACCACTGTCCGACCGGTTTGACGTGTTGTGAGGAACTGATTCAGTTTTTCAATCGTCATCCTATAAGCTGGCGGCCCCCAAGTCAGCCTTGTCTGAGTAAGCGCAGAAGGGGATTCCAGTGGTCGGATACTTGTAAGTTAAGCGGTTTATTGAGCCCACTATGGAGGTAATGGATAGATCAGGGATGATATCGATTGTCCATTCATTGTGTATTCCGGGAGATGTGATCCGAGATGTGGAACAGACAATCCAGATACTATTAAACGGAAGGGTGTACCCAACCTCGGATTGTCCCGCATGTCGTCACCAATGATGTATGAAAACTTGGTCATAGGTTATTCTCTCTTCCTTCCTTGTTAAAATAGTGATCTCTATGCCAGTATCTGCAAGATTTCTGCAGTGCTAACTGTCTTAATCAGGTTGAATCAGACGCTACAGCGCTACTGTGATGACCTTGGCTATATATTCCTTGATATTCGCCCTAGGGTTAAGTCATGTATGGTTTCCTTCAAGAGATCATGTGTGCACTATACACCTGAATCTACTTCAAGGGGGGCAGTGGGGAATGCTCTGGGAGTTTTTAAGGCTGATGGAGGAAGTCCCAGAACTTGACATACTTAAGATCAAATAAGTAAATTACCTCACGTTTGTAACAAATAGCCTGAATTAGAAAGTTATATCAGTAGCATGGACGCTGATAACGTAATAGGTACAAAAAGCTCATAAAACCGGATAAAAGATCCGCAGAAATTTTTCTGTAAGGATATATTTCTTTCCCGTGTAGCGAAGTAGACTTCGATACAGAAAAATGGAATCATATGGATTAAGCTCAACGTAACCAGGACAAAATTTGTGATAGGCGCCTTCTATTGTTCGCCAGATACAGACATAACTATTGCGGAAGCGTAAAGAATAGTGTAAATAAAACAAGACGTCAATTTCAAGGTTATGTAATACTAGGAAGTTACATGAATTTGCTGTATATCGACTGGAATAATTACGTTCACGTTATTGGTGTCAGGGATAAAACAACTTTCGAAATCATACCCCACCAGTTTTCACATTATGATTTGAAAAGGTTTTAGGTCTTATCGTTACAAATGGGCATGAATTATTCACGAACATTTCAACTACAACAAGAATAAGCGATCACAAAGCGATAATTCCAACAGGAAAATAAATAACTGAGCGCAAAAAGAAAGAAGAAATGATCGTTTACAGATTGGAAAAGGTCCCAAAGAATGATTTTGAACGTATCTGAGGAATAATTACCATACTTCAAAGTAACTAGAGATGTCATTGAAGAGATGCTGCATCGATTTATACCTATACAGGGAAGGTATGGGACATACATATACCGAAAAGGACATTCAAGGAAGGGAATGATCCCCATAATATAAGTTAAATGATTCCTCATAAAGCAAAGGAGATACACGCACGCGCTAAGAAGGACGAGGTACCGCAGTGAGAGAGAAAACTTAACGAGAAAAGAACCGCCCGTGGAGGATGAGCCATAGCATTCTAGCATTGCATTCGGGAAGATGCATCTAGATTTCGTATTTCCTTCGTTTTCCGAAATTATTTTAGGTGAATGCCAGAATGGTTGCTTGAAAAGTTAATGACCGAATTCCCTCCCGCTCCTTTTCGCAGACATTATCTGACTCGAAGTTGACGAGATGTAAAACCCTA
>JARYHS010008074.1:14126500-14204913 GCA_031002005.1 Vandiemenella viatica | reverse complement strand
TTCTGCCTAAACTTGGGACCTCTTATCTTCTGGTCACCTCTATTTCCACCGGTAGCTAATGGTATCGCTACCATTTCGATAGCACGCGGTGGAATAGGACTTTTCGGTGCTATTAACTTGACTGCTGGTGGGGTCTTTGTTACTGCTGCTGGAGTGATCGAGGTCGCAGACGTGTTTGCTACCGACGTCCGCGGTCTTGGATGTTATGACCTTGTCGGCTTTTGCGCCGCATTTGCACTGACATGAGCACGTTGTGCTTGTGCCCATGTCTGCAACGGACGTCTGCGTAGCAACACTTTCTTTTCCTGACGGGAGCTGAAGCCATCTTAGCAAAGCTAGTTGTGAAGATGGGAGCGGCTAGCAGTTTGGCCTTCTTCTTTGCTTCCCCATAAGGAATCCGCTCTTTGGTCTTCAGCTCCTGTATCTTGCGCTCTTCAAGATACACTTGACACTCCCTACTCCATGAAGGGTGCGACCCGGAGCAGTTGACGCATGCGGGTGGCAGCGCGCAACTCACACCTGGGTCATGTGCGCCCTTGCCGCACTTGCCACAAGTGGGATTGCCCTTACATGGACGCCGTCGTATGCCCGAACCGCTGGCACTGGAAACAGCGCATCGGTTTCGGAACATACGGACGGACGTTCAGGTTTAAATATCCGGCCTTGATATTCTTGGGCAATACTGGAGTGTCAAACGTCAGGACGAAGGTGGCAGTCTTTTCAAGATTGCCATTTACCCTTCGTGTGATCTGACGTACCTCGATCACTTTCTCAGATTTCCACTCGCTAAGAAGCTCGTCTGTAGCCAGGTCCATAATATCCCGGCAAGTAATAACACCTTTGCTACTATTTAAGGACTTATGGAGTTCGCATTTTACGGCGAACTCCCCGAGCTTCTTACAATTAAGCAATTTAGTTGCTTGCTTGCTGGTACATGTTTCCAGCAGCAGCGTCCCATTCCTCAGTTTCTTGACAGAATTTAGGGTACCAACAAAACCCTCTAGCCCCTTTGAAATATAGAAGGGTGACACCTTTTCAAATGTTCCTTCTATCCTTTCAACTATCACAAAAGCGTTCGCTAAGGAACATTCTTGTCTGTTACACTCTGCTTCTGAAGCGGGGGGGCTATCAACCCTCACCCGCTTCTTAGAACTGGGTGTATTTATATTAGCCTGCGGCACACCCGTACCGCAGGGGTTTTTGGTTTTGGTGGAAGACTTCGTTTTGGTCCCACGAGTAAACCAGTTTAAAAAGAAGCGCTAATACAACAGGGGTGCGCAGGTGCCCCTGAGGTTGCACGTTATCGAGTGATCTGCCTCTCACCCATGCACCTCCTCGGCACGTGTCCGACCTTGAGGTTAAGGGGTTTCTTATAGAGGTTTTTACCGTCCTCGCGATCCGGGCGATGAAGCCAAGATCCCCGTTCTCCTAGGCACACAACGTTCCACCGCCACGCCCTACGGTGGTCGTTGAAGCATGGTAGGAGTTTACGGTGTGGGAAACTTGCGGCGCTCACAAGATTCCAGCTCGGGCACCGCGGGTTCGCCAAACCCGTACCTGGCACTTGCGTACCAGGCCCCTGCGGGGAGTTCTGCTGAATGAATGATGTCAGAATTAGGGAACCAATTAAATTAAAAATAAATTAGGAATCCTTAAACCTAATGTTATAGCGCGTGATATTGGTTTTATTCCTGGTCCAGGTCTCAGTGAGCACGACAAATACGGAACTACTTCCATCAGTATAAAAATACTGTAACTTCAGTAGCTCGGAGCTTATGAAACTGCTTAAATTATTTATAAAACTAAATTCATCGTAGTTTAGTTGTAAAAAAATGAATCAGTTGTCTGGTTCTATCTGAATTTCGACATAACCACAACTAATATTGCTGTTCAAAATTCATACCTTCATTGTATTGCGATCTAGATTTGACCTACTGGAAATATTTACATATGTTTGGTATAGCTACCTCAGTAATGAAAGCAACTTATAATTAATATATTAATATATTCATTTAAACGCAGTACATACTTTTATTTCAGTGTTTCGGCAAATCTTCCTTCTAGTAGTCTATATTATAACAGTGACTTAAAATATCTACATTGGATATAAATATCTTGTAAGCCCGTCAAAAATGACGTGTTGAATGCAGTATTTTAACAATTCGTTCTTCGCTGACTATAACGTTCATTATGTTGAAAATGATGTAATATAGATATTTGTTAGCTTACTATAACACTGGTATTGCTGTACAGAGTGTATAAGAAACGTCTATATCAAACGAATTTTAATTAAGAAGAAGCAACTAATAATTAATATGTAGGTTTCAACGAAGTAAATACTTTTCTTTTAGTGTTCTGACAGTTAATTTATTTATTGATACTTAGCTAAATAGAAGTGTTATTAAATAAGGTACATAACCTAGAACAGCATTTCTGATCGTAAATTGTGCGATGAAGGCGAAAGTGTGACGTCACGGCGTGACAGAAAATTACCAAAACTTGCGTTTTATAAGTATAGATGCTCAGAACCATGATTTTGTAATGCTGTGCATGTTTCGGTTTCATTTTACATAGCGATATAGTTGGAACATCTACTGTATTAATGACGGAAGATGTATGGAGCAAATAAAATTAAAAATAGTTTATGAATTCCAAAACCTTATGCTATACCGCATAACATTGGTTTTATTCCTGGTCCACGCCGCGTTAAGCATGATAAATATGGAACTTCTTCCATCCTCTTGAAGTAGTAACGTCAGTAAAATAACGATTATGAAAGCAGCCTAAATTATCTATATCGACAAAATATAAGTAAAGAAGCAACTAATAATTAATATGTTTTTAAACGCACTCATCGTGACTTGTGCTGTAACAAAATATGTCAGTTATAATTCAGGTCCTGGCAGCATTTCAAATTAACAACAATCTGCACTAATATTGCCGTTTGAAAATCTACTATCCCCTCGTATGAATACATTCACCACATCGCATTCTAAATTTTACCCACTGGATCAATTTACATGCGGCTGATATAATGACATTAGTCAGTGACGGATCTTCGAATTTTCCGAACCGGGACAAAAACCTTGAGACTGTATTTTGCCACCTCCTGAAGTTGAAGAGTACCGTTTTGTCTCCCACGTCCCCGCTAGATCCGGCACTGACGTTCGTAATAAAAAGCAACTAATACGTTGATTTAAACGACTAAATAATGTTATTACAGTATTTTGACAATTGATTTCTTCGAGTTTACTATAATAGAGATATAGAATGCAGAGGAAACACATACATCGAATATAAATAGGTCTACTTTGTAAGCCCGTCAAAGATAATGGTTTGAACCTAGTGTCCTGGCAGTTCATTTCCTCGCAGGGGCTTGACTAACTTCAACTGTAATCAGATAATGCTCATAACCTTACAAATGATGTTAGTTTTCTGTAACTGTGATTAAACATAGTATAAGGAAACATCTACATTGACTGAATATAAATAAACAAAAAAAAATTAATATGTTAATTTAAATGCAATATGTAATTTTTTCAGTGTTCCGACAACTCATTTCTTCGCGGATTCTTAGCTAAGCAGATCTGTTATTATCTCTACTATTTAGTAGTATTTCTGGCCGATGTTAAAGCATCAACGAAGGCTGGGTTTCTGAAGTAATAGCGTTAGGGACATAACTACACAATGACCAAGATTATCCTTTTATTAGTATAGATGATGCCATTAGGGCTAATTTAATAATGGAGGTGATGGGTTGAACCACTTTGAGTGAAGGAAATACTTAGAAATAAGTGGCTTCTTGGACAGTTCAAAACTTCTCTTACAAATTTCACGAACGTCTTCAAGTGTGAAGATGTCTCATGTCCAATTTCTAACTAATAGTAGACTCCGACAAATTCTTTTCAAAAGTCTTACTAACATATGTAAAATATTTATTTTGGTATTCTGGGAACTTTCCAACCTCATAAAATTGTAGACCTAATAGCAACTGTTGATTTACTAGGGAACAGGAAAGCACCGTTTTGGCTCATTTCCCATCCACTAGTTAAGGAACACAAGTCGGGAGTGGCTTGAGCTGACACCCGAAACAAATACAGATTTTTCAAAACAAACATCGAAAAATGAGGTTAAAGAGTTGGTACCCCCTATATATATGACAGAGCAAGCCAAATGTATAGCTGATACAAAGGTTTGGTTGGTTTGTATTCAAAACGCTAATATTTTCGACCTGAAACCCGTAAATTTCACAATCAAGGAACCATTCGCTTTTATTTCATACCGTCGACAACATTTTAGTTATCTATCTTAAAACCGAATGTGTCGAATTTCTCCTTGTTGAGTTTCATTACTTCTAATGGATCACAGGAGTCCACCAAACAGATGAAACTATCGTCGTACATTTAAAACAGTTTTGGGAGTATAAACTACAATGTAACTGCGAATTCATAATGAAATCGGTAAATATATGACAGAGAGATGTATAAATGATATTTTCTTGAGCCGGTTAGAACAATTTTCCGCATTACTTCTGTATTAATCATGACAAAAATAAAGAAATTCCTTTACGTTTTAGTAACCGCAAAACCGAAAAAAATCGGATTATTACAATAAATGTTTTGACATATTCGCGAATAGAACACAGCAGTTGTGGCAAGTGTGAGTCCATGTAATAGGAACCCCTGAGAAATTTGATGGCAAACATCTTCTTCTTATTCTATTGCTTCACCACCTGTTGCCAAAATTTTTTGATCGGCTGCCTACCATATCTTCTTAATAAGTTCTAATGAGGAAAGTGAAATGCTGCCATCTGTCTCCTAAACGTTTAACCATGTTTAGCGTGTGCTAACTGAAGTTTTAGTTTTTTTAAGTGTGTAACGTATGAGGTGGAGATTGGGGTCTGTCCGAGCATTCGCCTTGATGGCTGTGGAAAACCGCCTAAACACTGCACACATGATGGCCGCTACGCGGAGTTCAGGTACAGGTGCGGCGCCTCAGTGCACTGCAGACAGGATGGCCGCTACGCGGAGTTCAGGTCCAGGTGCGGCGCCTCAGTGCACTGCAGACAGGATGGCCGCTACGCGGAGTTCAGGTCCAGGTGCGGCGCCTCAGTGCACTGCAGACAGGATGGCCGCTACGCGGAGTTCAGGTCCAGGTGCGGCGCCTCAGTGCACTACAGACAGGATGACCGCTACGCGGAGTTCAGGTCCAGGTGCGGCGCCTCAGTGCACTGCAGACAGGATGGCCGCTACGCGGAGTTCAGGTCCAGGTGCGGCGCCTCAGTGCACTGCAGACAGGATGGCCGCTACGCGGAGTTCAGGTCCAGGTGCGGCGCCTCAGTGCACTGCAGACAGGATGACCGCTACGCGGAGTTCAGGTCCAGGTGCGGCGCCTCAGTGCACTGCAGACAGGATGGCCGCTACGCGGAGTTCAGGTCCAGGTGCGGCGCCTCAGTGCACTGCAGACAGGATGGCCGCTACGCGGAGTTCAGGTCCAGGTGCGGCGCCTCAGTGCACTGCAGACAGGATGGCCGCTACGCGGAGTTCAGGTCCAGGTGCGGCGCCTCAGTGCACTGCAGACAGGATGGCCGCTACGCGGAGTTCAGGTCCAGGTGCGGCGCCTCAGTGCACTGCAGACAGGATGGCCGCTACGCGGAGTTCAGGTTCAGGTGCGGCGCCTCAGTGCACTGCAGACAGGATGGCCGCTACGTGGAGTTCAGGTCCAGGTGCGGCGCCTCAGTGCACTGCAGACAGGATGGCCGCTACGCGGAGTTCAGGTCCAGGTGCGGCGCCTCAGTGCACTGCAGACAGGATGACCGCTACGCGGAGTTCAGGTCCAGGTGCGGCGCCTCAGTGCACTGCAGACAGGATGGCCGCTACGCGGAGTTCAGGTCCAGGTGCGGCGCCTCAGTGCACTGCAGACAGGATGACCGCTACGCGGAGTTCAGGTCCAGGTGCGGCGCCTCAGTGCACTGCAGACAGGATGGCCGCTACGTGGAGTTCAGGTCCAGGTGCGGCGCCTCAGTGCACTGGGCCACGCTTACGAGTTTTTTTTTTTAATTTATTTAATTGGCCTTTGGTCCTGCCGACCATATAGCCATCTTCTAGTTTTACAATTCTTATATACATTTCAGGCTTGTTATCTTTACTTCCTTTTACAACGTGATGCTAAAGTTACACAATTCTTTGTAAGTTGACACATGTCTGTAGTTGTGATTTACATTTATATGATGTTTAACTACATTTATTAACTAAATGGCTCTTAATTATATTTCGTTAAATATCTATACTAATGCCGTTTGAGCTTTTATATATAATAGGAAGTATACTTCCTCTCTTATTGTTATATTTATACAGTTTAAATGATTTAAACAAGGTTGGATTGTACATAGTTATTTACATAACAGAGGAGCTTAATTCGGTTAATACAGAATATACACAAGAGTGGTCGTTTGGAATAAACATTGTTTGAATTGGCTGTACCGTGTTTTTCCCCTAATCTTTACTATTATTGTTTGTCTTGTTTCTTTTTGTAATGAATAAATTGATGTGAGGCTCTTGCATTGTAAATATCCTTATATTACACACTCATATGAGCTAACCGTCTTTATGGTTGCTTGCTACGTTTTATACATTACAATTTCGCTTACGAGTTGGAATGGCAAACGATTTGCGTCATAAAGTCCCAACACGAATAATGATAAGTTATTTAGGCGTCCATTAATTACGTGAGGTGAAATGGGGGGGGGGGTAGATAGAAATCTCACGTGAGCTTCTGAAATTCTTGAAGGACAGGATAGCTTAAAAAATGGTTCACAAACGACAGGGATGACGACTTTAGGGAGGGGGTATAAGGTCTAGAAACGACTTTAGGGTGATATAACCGCCCTCAGAAGCCGGAAAGCTAAAAAAACAAAACCCTACAAGGTCGATCTGCAGAGAGAGTGGGGGAGAGGAGCGGGGGAGTTCCGCGAAAATTCCACGTCATATTAGGGGGGTGTCCGATAAGATCTCACCAAATCTCAGCAGAGGGGTTGTGGTAGTGGGGGGAATTCCGGGAAAACACCTCACGTAAATTAACATCTAACAGACTCTCATGTGCGTTTAATTTACATATACATATACATAACTAGTACCTCAATTACTATTTATTGTACGTAAAGTTGAAAGAATTATTTATCAAATAAATAACAGCAATGAATTGATTTTCTTTATTAACGGTTGGGTAGCGACCATGAAGACAGAAAAACTACTTTAGAGGTAGTAATAGTCTACGGCTTAGAACTCATCACTTACGTCGCACCCGGCGGAGCTACTGAATAAAATGAGCCACCGACTTATATATTTTATAAAAGTGTATTTTTTCTGACTTTCTTATTATACCAGTTATTTTAAGAATTAAAATTAATATGCACATAATCTCGAAGTAAGATCTATTCACGATTTATTGAAAGAGTGTTTTGGTCGAACAATCTCAGAATTTTGGAAGAAAAGTTGAAATGATCAATACATTACACAGACTGAAAGCAACCCGATTCTGAAATTCGAGGCAGAAATAGTTGCATTAAATTTAATACATAAATGTTAGAGTTGCCAGCTGGAATACAATTAAGCCCTCTCATGATGCAATTATAAAGTTGCGGGGAGCTGACAGCTGCGAGCGCTACTCTCAAACACAAAACTAATGTTTTTGAAGCGTTTACGGAGGTATTCAGTTACTGGTTTAGATATCAGAAAAATTTGTTTAGTATTATACAATCCAAAAAAAGAAAAGAATAACTATTAGTGCAAATTCTGCACGATGGAATATATATATATACTAGATGGTACCCACGACTTCGTTCGTGATTGTAAAGAATTCATATTGACAGCTATAGACATCTAACCACCATAGTGCACGATGGGAGACTCGATACTATTACCACACACAAATACCAGTCTTCTGCGCTATGTGTAAATTTACGGATACACACAAGTCTTTGGATGAAATACGAAAATATTCATGATCGACCAATTTCAAACACCATATCTCACACACTCCCACAGTTACCAAATTTCGGCCAACGTTGTGATCGATGGGAGACTCTGTGTTACTACCACACACAAACGCCAGTGATCTGCGATTGATAGTTTTCACTTAAAAGTGATACACCGTGACACATGCGTCTTTGGCAGAAATATGAAATTACCGCAGGTTGACCATTTTCATCCCCCATATCTTCCACACCCCCATAGCTACAGACATCTAACAACCATAGTGCACTACATGAGATACGATTCTACTACCAAACACAAACACCAATGCTCTATGCTATGTAGTTGTGGCAGAAAAGTGACATATGCGGAGACAGTCGAAATACGAAAATATCCTTGGTCGGCCACTTACAACCACCATATCTACCACAGTTTCTGAAATTCGGCCGCTGTTGTGATCGAAAGGTGACTCTGTGCTACTACTACACACAAATGCCAGTTATCTGTGATCTGTAGTTTTCGCTGAAAAGTGATACACCATGATACTTTTGTCTTTGGCAGAAGTATGAAATTGCCACAGGTCGACCACTTTCAACCCCCATTTCTCCCACACCCCCATAGCTACCGACATCTAACAACCATAGTGTACTACATGAGATACGATTCTACTACCAAACCCAAACACCAATGCTCTATGCTATGTAGTTGTGGCAGAAAAGTGACATATGCGGAGACAGTCGAAATACGAAAATATCCTTGGTCGGCCACTTACAACCACCATATCTACCACAGTTTCTGAAATTCGGCCGCTGTTGTGATCGAAAGGTGACTCTGTGCTACTACTACACACTAACGCCAGTTATCTGTGAGCTGTAGTTTTCCCTGAAAAGTGATACACCATGACACTTTTGTCTTTGGCAGAAGTATGAAATTGCCACAGGTCGACCACTTTCAACCCCCATTTCTCTCACACCCCCATAGCTACCGACATCTAACAACCATAGTGCACTACATGAGATACGATTCTACTACCAAACACAAACACCAATGCTCTATGTTATGTAGTTGTGGCAGGAATGAGAAGTATACGAAGATACGAATTTTTGGTCGAAATATGAAAATGCTCTGCACTGACCAACTTTAATCATTATATCTCCCACATCCCCACAGCTATCGTCATTCGGCCAACGTTGTGCACGACAGGAAACTCCATGCTACTTCTACCCACAAACATCAGCGATCTGTGCTAGGTAGTGGTGGCTGAAAAGTGAAATATAGGAAAACACACGTCTATTTTTATATATATATAAGATTATCTGCTGAAGAAATAAGAAAACTGAAATGACAAATTTTTACAACTCTACTGGAGCTGTTATTGGTGTAACTGACGAATTGTACGCTACTTACAGCGTGTTTAGAAATTCATACCTGGACTGATGCGACTTGCTCAATGCAGCTACTATCAGTGGGGTAACTAACTGTCTAAAAAATGTTGATATCACTCGTAAAGGACGTGATGTATATTAGTATTGGATTTGATGTCTGATTGTTTGTTTGAAAGAGAATAGAACCCAGATATCCCAGAAACAGTATTTTAGCGTATTTTGGAGACCATTCGTCCCAGGAATTAAATTAAAAAAAGTCCACAAAATAGGTAAAGATTGCACTTCAGAGAACTTATGTAATACCTACTAATTGTGGGATGTGCTAAAATTGACCCAGCACCAAACGAGATAAAACTTAGGCAAGCTGTTCCACCACGAGGCGGATCGTGCGGTTACGTCTCGTTTTCGGATGGAGCAGCCCCGAAGAGAGACCAGAGCTTGAAAGTGGCAACACGGTGTCCTTTTGCTGCCATTCACTGCCACCCCCTGCAGGCTGGACGACCTTCAGTGTCCTGCACAACAAAACCGTCACTCTCCCGCATCGGTGCGGTAAAAATGATTCATATGTGACAGTCCACAACAATCAAAACTTCCAGCAGAAGATCTCTTCGATGAAAATCAGAGGAAGATTCTCATGTTATCAATTCAGAACTCAAAAAGATTATGATTTGTTAAAAATTACCTTTGTTTAAATTAATAAGATTGTTAGCTTCGACGTATTCAAGATAAAGTAAAAACTCCTTGAGATGTGCTACACAAATGCCTATGTCATGTTAATAAGAACTGCTTGTAATAAATATTAATAATTCAAAAAAAATTCAATTAATAAAACCTTCACCCCTTGTATCTTTTATATTTCACAGTCAAGTCTTAGGTGATAACATAATCTATTCTTTAGACTTATCGCATCTTCGAGATTCGAGCTCAACGTGGTTCTGAGAGTAAATCTAGCCATAGTTCTAAGACGAGAAAAGATTACGGTGTGTTTGTGGATTACATGTTAGACTGTTCACATTAAAAACGCTGTGCCTTAGGATTCTACAGTTACTTCATGCACGGTTTGCCCTCTCTTGTGGAAAATTTAGCACAGACACATCTTTATTCAAGCCTCCTTGGCGTTTCGTCTTGGGTATAGAGTTCCCTGCCGTTCCACCATTCGTCATATAGCAATTTGTTACGAAAACTCAAGTGCCACTTGTTTTATATAACTTATAAACTAACTTTCCTCTCCTCTGTAATTTTCGTACTTTAGCAATCAATAATTAACATACTTTTGCCTCCCTGTGACATCCAGTTCACTTATAAAAAAAGATGAAGTTCATATTGACACAGAATATCTTTAAAATATTAAAATATTGCAATAGTTCCCGAAACATCGAGACCAAAAGAGTAGCAACGAAAGTTTTATTGCATGGACAAGTCTTATGAAGACCTTAAATATCGAACCTTACGCTCAGTGAAGAGTACAACCATGAATGTTGAGTTATTTACACGAACACTGTAAACATAGTGTCACGAAATTAAAGTCTTTTATCATTTATGCCATAAGAGAAGAACTTTTTAGTAAGTTTGGTCGCTGAAGCAATTCCTCTTCATGGAGATGAAGAGAACGTAGAAAAGGCAAAATCTGACGATAATACTAGACCAAAATAAAAAAAGGGCTGCTGTAAAATGGTGACTGATTATACTTCCACTGCAAAGCTACATCACACATAAATTGGAGTAAGCGGATATTACTGTTACTAAGCTGACAATTCTTGAAAAGTGTCTCTGGAATGAAATTACGAGCGAGCGTCAGCTTGTTAGCGGCTGCTCCGAGGAACTTATTTTGAATAAGAATTTAAACAGCTTAGTGGAGAGCTGGACAGAGGCAATAAAGATCACAGGCAGTGGCTGCTAGCACAGGCCCAAGTTTACAGAGGCGGACCTCAAGAAATGGTTGTAAACCGAAATAGAATGAAGCACAAAAAAGTAAAATATTACAGAGATATTTATGGAGAGATGAGTTGGTAACTGGGCACGCCGCAATATCAGATAATTAATTTGTTCTATTTTAAAGTTCAAAGCTCGCGTGAAATTTAAATTTCAACCAATGTTTACGTAATAACACACTTTGAAGTCGTTTTTATGATATCTGTGATTAAACATACGCCTTTATAGAATTACCAATTAGCTTATGGTTCAAATTGCATAACCTGATGTATATATATATACTGGTGTAGCTTAATTTTGGTTATTTACTTTTGTTTCAAGAGATATTTTTAATGCCATTTTATTTAAAGACATTTATTCCGTAATTTTTATTAAACTTTAAAAAAATAGAAAAAAAAAAAATATATGTAACAAAAGGCTAAACGAAACTTGTGATTCTTGTTGTAAGTATAACAACTCAGAAAATTTATCGAAAATTCTGATCTGTAAATATTTCAAATAATGTGCAAAATCAAAATTTAAAGACCTATACTGAATTTTAATCTTCTGTGTGTGAGATAGTTGTAAATTTCATTTAAAGTTTTAGGACGCATGAAAAACGGGACATTGTTATTTAATGACTGACAACTGAAAATATTAAGGTGATTCGGTATTATATAAGTCTTAGGCCGAAGTCAATGTAGCGTACGATTGTGTGTCTGAATACTGCACTATTATAAAAGAGAATGAAGGGATTAAGGAAATAAATTAAGAGGTACGAAATACTATGTTAAGTTGAATGTGCGCTACGCTGGACGTTCCCACGAGCTGTTACAATAATGGCATTAAGTGTGGCCCCCTTAGGTCCGTGAACTTATTAACCTGCCGTATTTTTTATGGTTAGACAGATAAAGGTAATTGTATTAGGGTGACATTGACTTTGGAAGTTGGCTTATACAATCTTTACAACACGAAACTGATCATGAATTAGAATTATAGGCTTTTTTTATACTATTCTCGTAGCAGCTTACCATCAGTGACGCCTTCTTAGAGCAGTTGCTTGTAAGAGTCACCAGTATCTGTTGTTAATCGTCAGTGCGAAGCTGCTACTAGACTGTGTGTCCCATAGTTCCAATTCATTGACGCGCATGAAAACTGTTTATCAGGCTGTCCTTGCCGGTATTTTTACCTACGCAGTTTCAAGCAAAAAGCTTAGTGATACGAGTTGCTTTACGCCGTTTGGCCCAATAATTTTTCAAAAATGTATGTGAAACTGAATCTGCTCGTAATACTAGTATGCTCCACTTTCAATTATATGCATCATGCCATGCGATAAGCGGTTAAATTCTGGGATCAACAAAATATTTACAAGCAGAAAATTTTAGGTTTTCCAGAAGTTCCCACCATCTACTGAGAGGGTTTCCATGAGTCGTGGTCTCAAATCGTTGACAATTTCGATTGGATCTGGAGATTGTTTGCAAATCTGCTTGCATACCAGTCAAAATTTCATTGGTGCTCAATTGAAAAGGACCACGGTGCATATCCCATACATGGTCAACAAGTGGTATGCTGAACTAAAGTGCAGGTGGGGAACATTGCTCGATGTAGCGATCATTGTGGCGATTGCTCTCAATTCCAAACATCCGAGATGGAAATTGTATCCACGTGGCGACCATAATGTCTGGCACTCGTAAAACATCATGCTCGAAAATACATTTTAGAAGTAGGCGCTCCACGATAAGCGAACAACACTGTAGCCGAAACAGAACACGCCACTACGACGTGAAGTAAATCTGCCGTTACGAGCTGGTTTCTTCCCTTCCCTGCTGCCATCAGTTGTCACGGAAACTTTCCTCATTTACTACGGCGGCACTGTTTAGTGAGACACGCCTTTCAACTCCACATGGTTCGATCTGAATGCGTCTCTCAAGTTCAATTCTGGGTTGCATCCCAGAATTACAAGCGACATAAAACTGTCTATCTTGAAACGGCTACTTGACAGAATACAGCAGGGTTAAAAATCGTTTAACAAAGACACTGGCAGACATCGCTTCCGCCACCCGCATGACGCGGTTAAGAGACGCGATTGGTTGGGTAGCGAAACAGCAAATCACTGCAAGGCGAGTGGCGTCGCGTGTTTTTATGAAAAATAGTATTTATTCATATAATAGACTACGGCGTATATTTTAAGGCCGTTCCAGATCGAAAAAAGTTCATTCCGTAAAATTGTCATACTTTGGAAGTGAAACTATTAAAGTACATGGTAACATGGGATAATTTGGAAGACAGACGACGTAGCTTGCGTTCGAATTTATAGGAGAATATGCGAAAAAATTTAAATTTCGATTGCAATGAAATACTTCTTCCGCCAACCTATTTAGATCGCAATGACCGGAGGGATAAGATTAGAGAATTAAGATGCCGTACTGATACTTATATGTATTCCTTCTTTCCTCGCACTATTCGGGATTGGAATGGGCGGGTTTAGGATTGGTGCTTAGCACCCTCTGCCACCCACAATGTTTGTGATTTGCAGAGTATGAATGCAGATGTAGATGTATATGTAGAACAATATGGAAACAAAAACAGCAAAACGCAGTTAGAATTGAAGTAAACCAGTCTGGTAAAGCAGAGAGGTGTGGGCTCTTCAAACTGAGGAAGAAAGTCGAGTGAAAGAAAGCCGTGATGGAGCCACAATACACAGTCCATCACGGCTGGTCCTCTGAGACAAGTTCTGTAACAGTTAAGTACTGAGTAGTAGTTGCTCTCGTGTACCAAAATAAAATGTCAAGAACTTAAGTTATAAACGACATTTTTCTTGTTTCACTGGCTGTTTGGCAGTAGTAGCTCTACCAATTTATTACTATTACAGGTTTTCGTTGTCACTATCCGAGGTAACATATTCTTTAATTTTTTGGCTATTGTGTTGCATAATGTAGAACATACAACTGCAGCTGTAATGACAGATGCTTTCCCCCAGTTTTGTCGTCCTGGGTTCTCTGTTGTGCGTACCGTTATGGAAGTATATGTAACGCACGCGCCGGGTTCGGGGTAGAAGGCGGCAAGGCGCGTCTGTTTGCTTGCGCTCCGCAGGTTTATCCCACTGACTAAAAGAAGATCCTGCTAGCTCTCGTAGACGGATCTAAATTTAACATTACGAAGGGGATGGGTAAAGACTTCTGGAAAAGTTACTGTCATAATACACGCTTCGTGTCGTTCTGAGTCACTAGCCAGGCAGACTGAATTCAAACCAAAAACTGTAAAATATTACACGATACCGGCATACATACAAAATATTTGAAACGTAATCATATTACTATAAATTGTTGCGAAGGTAAGACTACGAGATACGTTCTAGAAATCTTTGTTTTAGAGTCTCTGCGATGAATGGAACCAGTATCGGCACAACGTACTGCATGATAACAATTTTCTCACTTAATGTTTTAGTTAGATGCAAAATAAATAACACCAAATAACAAAGTCCGTGCATAGCCCTAAAATAACCGCTTTGAAAATTTGTCAAATTATAATAATTCATCTGCAATCTCTTTCGATACTGGTCATGAAGAAGACTGGAACGTCTGGCGGTCTTTAAATCGATTGCGAACAGGAGTGGACAGGTCCAAGGAAAACCTAATGAAATGGGGTTATACTGATACTACCAGTATTAAGTGCGAATGTGGAGAAGACCAAACTATGAACCATATGCTCGAGTGCCCTATGAGCCCATCATCCTGCAACAACGAAGACCTGTTTCAAGCAACACACAATGCGATTGAGGTTCCGAAGTATTGGGCCAAGTGTGTTTAAAGTTGTTGATTTACAAAATGTGTATTTTGATGTTTTTGACACGAGAATAATAATAATCAAATTTCATTACATTAATTAGCTCATGCTTTGTGCTATTATTTCATAAAGCTTTCTGCGTATGAGGGTAAATTAATTTTTAATTTTATCATTGAATAGAGTTATTAATTAGATAGTATAATTGTGAAGGCTCGTTTGACACCCGATAAAAACGCTATTAACACCAAACTACTGTGAGATACCTGAAACATTATCATTTGATTTACATCTCTTGTTTTTCTGTATAAGAATCAGCCCATATGGAACGTCCATAAACTACGTGGCTCGATATAGGGGGGGAGGGGTTTGCTGGAGAACTACGCTGAACAACGTGGGGGATGAGGGGGGGGGGGGTTTGAGCCAAGCAGGCCCGTCGCTAGGAATTTCGGGCCCGGGGTAAAATGGGCGACCTTTTTCTCTACAAAATGGCCAGGCGACAGTGGGCGTAATCTTGGCTTCATGACCTGAGGGGCCCTATAGTCGGTGATCGGGCTCCCCATCAGCCCGCGGGGCCCGGGTACTTTTGACCCGCTTACTCCCCCTAACGCCGGCCCTGGAGCCAAGCCACGTAACTTTTCATTCATATTAATTGTCACAGTTAAAATAAGGTACAGAACACACAACAGCATTTCAATATTTATTTCAGACATTTAATTATCTCCGCATGTAATTTACGATAAGAGAAAACAGTATTAAATGTCTCCTGGAATCAACAGGGAAAAATGTTACGTGCCACGCGGCGAGGGTAGGGGGAGGGTGGTTGACATAGATGGGGAGAAAGGCAAAAGCCACGTCGGGCTACGTGGGGTGGGTTGGGGGGGGGGTAAAAGGTGATCAACAGAAAGCCAAAATGGTTTATGGACGCTCCCATGTTGGCTACATGACGCCAAGTATACACGCTTCCAAACAGCCCCATGTACAGTGTCACGCGGGAACTGTTAGTACCCAGCTAACTCTTCACTCGTCCTGCTGGAGCCAGCAAGACTTCTACGGTCGCAGAAGAAGCGATTTACTGTTGAATGCGACTAGTGAAGTTTGAAATGAAAAAAAAAACTCTGAAAAGCTTACGCATTTTGGAAATAGAAATAGAAACTGTGGAGCCACAAATCAATTATTAAAAGAACGTCTCATTTGAGCTACGAGATGAACGGTGTTGAAAAGCAGTTAACGGTACTGAAGATTTTGGTTTCAACACTATCAAATACTTAATTGTAAAAGTAATTGCTTTCGTGGTAATTATTAAGTTGAATCCACAAATATCAAACATTATCCCTTATACATCGCTAATTAAAGAAAGGTACATAGGTGTTATTTGAACTCGTTTCACTTCGAAGACAACTGTAGCCAACTGTCTCTCGCGGATTATAAGTTTACTGACTACCTACGTTTAACCCGTGCCATATAAAATGGAAAGCACAAATAAATGTCACAAGCAGCTTTATTTTTATTTTTTTATTTTTTACACCTCTTATATGCACTTATTAATTCCCTAATATGCAGCCGGCACTACAGATAATTTAGACGGTGGACTCTTAGAGGTGTGTCAAAAATCAAGCTTTCAGGTGGAAAGTAGTAGATGGACCCCTCGACTCTGAGTCAGTTTGTTTCAATATGGTAGTGGATGAATGGGGTTCTGGCTCACTGCTGACGTTCAACCCGGTGAGTCTCGTAGGGCAGTCATTGACTGTTTGATTAAAATGGTTCCTGCTCCCTGCAACATTACACTGATAGATGGCACGAACTCCGCTGCTCATCCTTGAGCAAAATTAGCGCGACTTATTGAAAGATAGGAAGGTTATCATGAACTGGGATGTACGCAATTCCTTCTTCTCTGTTCTTGAGCGTTGTAAACAATATTAGAGCATCTCGGTCACGTCATCATGTATATGTACTTAAAATCGAATCTTGTCGATCAGCTTGTTTAAAGATATCCGTCCTGTCTTCTTGTCACATATGAACAAGATGAAGATATCTTTACAATTCCTTAATCCTCTTTAAAATAGCACCCTTAGGCAGCTACATGCCAAAAATTACGCTGCTGCCATTGGCCATGCGCCTTCTGGAAGTCAGTTTCGGGGACGCTGTTGAGAGCCCTCGTCGATGCTGCTTCAACGTCCTGGATTGAGTCAAACCGCTGTTCCTTCAGCTGCCTTTTCATGCGTGGGAATAAAAAAAAAAGTCAGTTGGAGCCAGATTGGGACTGTAGGTGGGGTGTAGCAACGTGGCAACGCTGAATCGGGCCAACAGTTGCCTTCTTCATCCTCCCGTCCAATGAAGGCTCGCATGAGCAAATCAAAGATCAAAACAATGCTGATCGTGTTTTTTTTTACCGTTGCGGGGTGATTCATAAGGAGTTCGTTTCTCCAGGGGAAACTGTCAATTCGAACTTTTACGTGCAAGTGCTAAACCGCCTGCGAGACCGAGTGAATCGCGTCCTACATCTCCGCCTACTGGACACTGCATCACGACGATGCGCCGTGCCAAGGCGCGCCGTCATGAGCCAACTGTTGGCCCGAATTGATATTGCCACGTTGCTGCACCCTGCCTACAGTCCTGATTTGGCTCCATCTGACTTTTCTTACTCACATGGATGAAAAATCAGCTGAAGGAACAGCGGTTTGACTCAATCCAGGACGTTGAAGCAGCATCGACGAGGGCTCTCAACAGCGTCCCCGAAATTGACTTCCAGAAGGCGTACGGCCAATGGCAGCAGCGTAATTTTTGGCGTGTAGCTGCATAAGGGTGCTATTTCGAAGAGGATTAAGGAATTGTAAGATATCTTCAATAAATTTTTTTTTAAAAAGATCAGTCCTACTACTTTTGGTATGTACCATGTATTCTTCTTACCCTACATCATTACTGTCGTAGCTGTGCTTTGAGTTCTTTATCGCGTTAGTTTGTTAACATCCTTCGGTAGTTAATTGTATGACGATGAAGACTTTAGAGCGCTAACGAAATGACTGACGGATGACTTGCGAAAACGCACTGTTTTGTGGTCACGAAGAAACTGGAACGTTCACTACGACAGTAGTGTTGACACAGATGATTTGCGCTATGGGTGCGACTCCCGGAACGCTTTGTTCATTATAAGACTCAAGTTACCTTGCCGTCAGTGACTTGGTAGGACCCCTGTTCTCCTATCAGCTCAGCGAAGTGTTAATAGATTTTCGCTGAATAATTGAAAACGCCTTTTTCAACATTTTAATGCTACCCGAATGCCTATGAAATCGATTCTGTCCGAGCTATACTGCAAGAAAAAGTGCCAGAGGTCATCCTAGACTTTCATACCTTGTAAAACTTGCTGCATCGATGCAACCAGGATGTATCTGAATGACTAGACGCTGAATGGTTAACGCATGGGATTAGCATCAGGGAAGAAGTTCAGTTTAATGTTGTTTACGAAATAACTCCATGCAACTGGAGAGGATGTAATTAAATAGGATTATATAAGGGCTGTGGCTATTGGTGCAGATTTATGTTGCAAATTCACCGAAAACTTATATCAGAGTGGCTGGATTCATAATTGGTAACAAAACATCGACACTTCCTTCTTTATCACGACAAATATTGACTATTTCCGAACCACTTTGTTAGAGCAAAGGACCAAGGAAGCAGAGTTCAGTTCAGGAACTAATTTTAAACCTTCTGTGGTAGTGACATGTAGATGTTGTTGGGAAGCGACTTCATCTGAGAACGAAGCATTCCACATTCAGATTGCTTTTAAACTTTGTATTTGAACCATTACTTTCATCCCTTTGTATCTAGATTTTAGATTGACGAAAAGTGACGCTAAGATTGCATTGCAGTGCTCGTCTTCTCTAGGACTCGTGTTACTTGTTCCAGCCCCATGAGTCCGAACTATAAGCCATGAGACGTTTTGAAGTTGCGCAGTCAAAAGTATCAGTTAACTGTTTATAAATTTAATTTCAGCAGCTAAGTAGCTTTCTGGACTGGAACTTTTAATTTTCAATACTCGGTAGAGCAGTGAAACTATTATTAATAACACTACCCCTTATCAGTCCCTTTAGGTTTAGGATTGCCGAAATAAACGCTCACGGTTCCAGTTTTGGATCTCTGGACAAGGAGCGACGCGGTGTGTTCAGTACTAGGGTTCAGTCACTTTATCTGAAGTGGAGTCCGCCAAAGACGATTTTACGGTGTGCTGGATAACCCTAGAGGACTTATAAAGAAGTTACAATAAGAGATAATGAATTTTGAATCAGATATCCATTTTTTTTCGGTTACTATAGCTATGTGCATATGCTGCCTATCTACCATCATCGGAAAATATCCAGTTTGTAATTCCACTGGATTTGTCTACTTGGGTAATATATAAAGCTGCCCCATAAGTTCGTGGACTGGTTACCATAACAAAATCGTATATCCTTGCAAAAACTAGGAAAAATTATGTGGCTCTTCGTAAAATATTTACAAAATTACAGCATTCTGAAACGACCGTTCATTATGTTGAAAACAAACAAAGTATAAGTTTAACCTGACATAAAGAAGAAAAATTCGTAATTAATTATACATGTGTCTAAGAAAGAGATGTTAAAAAGTTAAATTCATGGCAAAAATTAGCGGGGAGTGACATTATATACGGTATAGTAAAAAAAAAAAAAAAATAGGTATCTGAATCAAGACGGGAAAGAAAAAGAATCGATGGATGGTTAACAGTTCGGCATTTTTAGAGAAGTTAGGCAGTAGTCTGCTTAAAATTTTTCTGTAGTGGTGTAGCTAGGTTGTATTTAATCATTGAATATTTCCAGTTGTTAGTGCATGGAATACATTTAAATAGAAGCTGAGTCCAGCAAGCATCGTCTGCTTTGAATTTATCTGAAAGAAAGTAGGTAGATTTTATTTTTCACAGTTATATTTAAGTAACTACTGAATAATGTAACTGCTGTATAATTTAAATTTATCTATATTTTAATAATTATGTGTAATTTACGTCGTGATTATTGGCTGTGGGTAGTTAGTTAATTTTATATTTGCTCTTTAAAGTTAGCGCGCGAGATCGGTTTGCTATCTAGAAGATACGAAGGGTTCGTTCTTTCATCCACTTCTCGGTTTGATTCTTATTTTAAAAGATAGTATATGTTGGGGTTACAGACGTGGACTGTGGAAGTATACTAGAATTCATTTGTAACAATATTATTATCATTAATCTTTTTGGACGGAGACAATTATAGATCTGCGCACTCAGCCTGCAGCTTTGTTAACGAAAGTGAAACAGCTGGAATCTGCTGTATGATATAGTAGTAGATGCCATATGGTGACCCTTTTGCATCAAGGCCGCTCATAGGTTCCCACCTACCAATCATCGTTCCTGCAATTCAAGCAGAGTGACTGCAACCTGATTGACGATCGTTTGAGGTGTTTGGTGTATGGATGTTGAAGCCGCATGCGGGGACAGTCGTACACCAGAAATGTGAATTTGTACCACTGTCCGACCGGTTTGACGTGTTGTGAGGAACTGATTCAGTTTTTCAATCGTCATCCTATAAGCTGGCGGCCCCCAAGTCAGCCTTGTCTGAGTAAGCGCAGAAGGGGATTCCAGTGGTCGGATACTTGTAAGTTAAGCGGTTTATTGAGCCCACTATGGAGGTAATGGATAGATCAGGGATGATATCGATTGTCCATTCATTGTGTATTCCGGGAGATGTGATCCGAGATGTGGAACAGACAATCCCAGATACTATTAAACGGAAGGGTGTACCCAACCTCGGATTGTCCCGCATGTCGTCACCAATGATGTATGAAAACTTGGTCATAGGTTATTCTCTCTTCCTTCCTTGTTAAAATAGTGATCTCTATGCCAGTATCTGCAAGATTTCTGCAGTGCTAACTGTCTTAATCAGGTTGAATCAGACGCTACAGCGCTACTGTGATGACCTTGGCTATATATTCCTTGATATTCGCCCTAGGGTTAAGTCATGTATGGTTTCCTTCAAGAGATCATGTGTGCACTATACACCTGAATCTACTTCAAGGGGGGCAGTGGGGAATGCTCTGGGAGTTTTTAAGGCTGATGGAGGAAGTCCCAGAACTTGACATACTTAAGATCAAATAAGTAAATTACCTCACGTTTGTAACAAATAGCCTGAATTAGAAAGTTATATCAGTAGCATGGACGCTGATAACGTAATAGGTACAAAAAGCTCATAAAACCGGATAAAAGATCCGCAGAAATTTTTCTGTAAGGATATATTTCTTTCCCGTGTAGCGAAGTAGACTTCGATACAGAAAAATGGAATCATATGGATTAAGCTCAACGTAACCAGGACAAAATTTGTGATAGGCGCCTTCTATTGTTCGCCAGATACAGACATAACTATTGCGGAAGCGTAAAGAATAGTGTAAATAAAACAAGACGTCAATTTCAAGGTTATGTAATACTAGGAAGTTACATGAATTTGCTGTATATCGACTGGAATAATTACGTTCACGTTATTGGTGTCAGGGATAAAACAACTTTCGAAATCATACCCCACCAGTTTTCACATTATGATTTGAAAAGGTTTTAGGTCTTATCGTTACAAATGGGCATGAATTATTCACGAACATTTCAACTACAACAAGAATAAGCGATCACAAAGCGATAATTCCAACAGGAAAATAAATAACTGAGCGCAAAAAGAAAGAAGAAATGATCGTTTACAGATTGGAAAAGGTCCCAAAAGAATGATTTTGAACGTATCTGAGGAATAATTACCATACCTTCAAAGTAACTAGAGATGTCATTGAAGAGATGCTGCAATCGATTTATACCTATAGTCAGGGAAGGTATGGACATACATATACCGAAACGGACATTCAAGGAAGGGAATGATCCTCCCTAATATAAGTTAAATGATTCCTCATAAAGTGATCAGATGTAAAACCCTAAGCAATAACTGAAACGGCACAAGAGGAAGTGTTAGAAATGCGATACGTAGTGCCTTTAATAACTTCCGTTGCAATTAACTTTCTAAAAAACCTCACCAAAAAATCAAAGAAATTTCGACTAGTAAAAAATGCATTTCTGGCGATAACAATATGCCACTACTAAACACAAGAAGAAGTTAACGACAGCTGCGAAAAAGCTGGGGTATGTAACGAAAAATTAAAAAATTCATTCACTGACGAAAATATGAAAAACCTATCAATTTTTTGGATTTAGAGATGGATTCGTACGAATATATAGTGGAGCCACTGTAAAGCAATTACATTCCTGACGTGGGGGAAAGTGACGGGACCCGAAAGCATCCCAGTAAGAATATTTTCAGAATACGTGACGTGAACAAAACCATTTCTGTCTAAATATACTGTAAATCCTTAGAATAGATCAAAGTACCTTCCGACTGAAGATTGACCAGTGGATCCGCATTTCCGAGAATGGAGATTAGAAGGAACATAGGAATTATCGACATATCTTTGCAATGTAGTTCTGGAGGATGTTATATTCTCTAACATCATGACGAAGACGAATTGCATATATCGAACTAACACGGATCTTAGAAGACAGTGTGAAACATAGATGGCATTATTTTCGCAAACGATAGTTATTGATGCAGTTTCAGAAGAACAAACTTTTTTTTTCAAGGAATGCTTGTATTCTGTACTCCATAACCGCCTTTTAGCTAAGATTCGATAGTTCGGCATATCTGAACAGATTGAAAGAATGGATACGAGATTTTCTAACCCGCCGGACGCAGTAGTCTTGACGTGGATCTTTAATCTGGATGTTACTTCAGGCGTTCCTGCAGGAACTGTTGTAGAACCACTCTTGTTCTCATTTTTTTTCTAAGCTATTCTGGATACTGTGAACCGCCCTTGTAGTTCCTAGTAGATTTATTTAATTGCGAACTGTCCCTGCTTATTTGTTGGATTAATAAATCCGTCGTAAACCAATGGCTTTATTAACGTAATTGGACTCCACATTACACGAAGGTTCAGTGCATTTTGGGTGGTTTGGCCCTGTAACCACCTCTAACACTCACGAGCTGACAATTCTTTAAGTTTTTATAATTAATACAGTCTCTGAAATATAACACGAGTATTAGTATTATATCAGTAAAGAAAATACGCCATTCTCTTCACACACGTAAAATTTAATACTGACGTCATCAACCACGACATTACAACTTGGCACATTAACATTACTCTGACAAATTATTACTGCAAGCGCAGTCTAACAAGAAAACACGCCTCGCTCGCTCCGCGAACACAACTGCTCGACCAAAGATACGCTGTGTACACTGATCAGCCAGAACATTACGACCACACCTACCTACTATACGGTACGTCAACCTTTGACACGGATAACAGCGGCGACGGGTCTTTTCATGGAAGCAATGAAGGCTTGGTAGGTCGCTGGAGGAAGTTTCCACCGGTTTTTTTTTTCTGTCGTCTGTCTTTCGACTGGTTTGATGCATATCCTCCATCCCTTCCTATCCTGTGCTAACCTCTATCATTTCTACATACCCCTTACAACCCACGTCCTCAATTATCTGCTTCATATATTCTAATCTCTGTCTTCCTCTACAGTTCTTACCTTCGACTGTTCCCTCCACTAACAAATTAACCAATCCAGCATGTCTCAGAATATGACCTATCAGCCTGTCTCTTCTTTCTGTAAGCTTCTTCCATAAAATTCTTCTCTCACCCATCATTTCCAAAACTCGTTCATTTCTTACTTTGTCTGTCCACCTAATTTTCAGCATTCTTCTGTAGCACCACATTTCAAATGCTTCAATTTTCTTTCTTTCCGGTATTCCTAAAGTCCATGTTTCGCTACCAGTAAAGTGCTGTGCTCCACACATAGAGTTTTAAAAAGTTCTTTCTAATTCCTAGATCAATATTTGAAACTAAAAGGTTTCTCTTTTTCATGAAGGCTCTTTTTGCTAGTGCTATTCTGCTTTTAACATCATTCCTGCTTCGGCCATCGGTTGTAATTTTGCTTCCCAAGTAACAGAACTCACTTACTTCTCCTATTGCATCCGATCCTATTTTTATATTTAATCTAGCTAGTATTGGTATCATTTCTGCTACATTTCATCACTTTTGTCTTGCTTTGATTTATATTCAGTCCAAAATCTTCCTTCAGTATTTTGTTCATGCCATTCAGTAACTTCTCAATATCCTCAGCCTCTCTGCTAACAAGATAATGTCATCAGCAAATCGTAGCATACTGATTTTTTCTCCCTGAAAACTTATGCCACATGGAAATTTTTCTTTGACTTTCTTCATTGCTTCTTCTACATACAAGTTGAATATTAACGGGGATAGACTACAACCTTGTCTCACACCCTTTTTAACTGATGCATGTCTCTCGTGATTCTCTACTTTTATTATAGCCACTTGATTCTTATATAGTTTATAGAGTATTCTTCTATCTCGATACTTTAGACCTGACTTCTTTAAAATTTTGAACATCTTGTCCCACCTAACATTATCAAAAGCTTTTTCTAAATCAACAAATGCCATAAAAGTATCTTTGTTTTTCTTGATCCGCCCTTCAAGTATTAATCTTAAAGACAGAATTGCTTCCCTTGTACCGCGATGTTTTCCTAAATCCAAACTGATCTTCACCTACTATCTCTTCTACTACCCTTTCCATCCTTCTGTATATTATTCTGGTCAGTAATTTTGAAGCATGTGATGTTAGACTAATGGTGCGATAATTCTCACATTTGTCGGCTTGTGCTTTCTTTGGAAGTGTGAAGATGATATTTTTATTAAAATCAGTTGGAATTTCTCCTGTTTCATAACTTTTTGATATCAGCTTGAATAATCTTTCGATTCCTTCCTCTCCTAGGGATTTAAGAAGTTCTGCAGGATCTCATCAATTCCAACTGCTTTATTTGCTTTCAAGTCATTCAGAGCTCTTATTAAATTCTGTCCTCAAAACAGGATCTCCTAAGTCATCAATGTCTGACATCGCCTTCCTTTTCCATTACACTATTGTTCAAGTCGTCCCCAACATACAGTTTCTCGAATGTATTCCTTCCATCGGTAAGCTCTATCTTCTGAGCTTAAAGAGGTTTCCCATCGGAAGATTTAATGTTCATACCTCTTTTCTTCATTTCTCCAAAATTCTGTTTGATCTTTCTATATGCTAACATCTACTTTACCTACGACCATTTCCTTTTCTACTTCTTCACACTTTTCTTGTAGCCATTTTTCTTTTGCTATTTTGCATTTCCTATTTATTTGATTTCTAAATTGCCTGTACTGCTCTCTTCCTGCTTCATCCTGAGAATTTATTGTATCCTTCTCCTCTGATCCATCAGCTCCAAAATTTCATTCTGTGATCCAAGGTTTTCGGGCAGCTTGTTCCCTAAAGCCTAATGTTTCTTTACCAGCTTTCATTATTTCGAGTCTTTAATTAATACCACTCGTCATTGGTTGAGCTCCTTTCACAGTTATTTCTTAGACCTAATTCTATCATTTCTGCAAATTTTTCTTTCGTGCTAGATTGTTTCAGTTTATTCACTTCCAGTCTGTTCTGATTATGCTGCTTCCTTATTCGCTTGAATTTCAGCCTGCACTTCATTATTATCAAATTATGGTCAGAGTCTATGTCTGCTCCTGGGTACGCTTTACTTGATTCCTGAATCTCTGTTTGACCACGATATAATCTAGCTGATATCTGCCTGTATCCCCAGGACGTTTCCAGGTGTACATTCTTCTTGCATGGTTCTTAAACAGTGTATTCGCCACTACTAGCTTATATCTTTCACAAAATTCTAGCAAACTGCTTCCTCGCTCATTTCTTTCTCCTAGACCAAAACTTCCTACAGTATTCCCATCTTTTCCTTCTCCCACTATTACATTCCAATCATCCATGATTATTAGTTTTTCCTACCCCTTCACATATTGGATTAATTCTTCAATTTCAGCGTATATTTTTTATATTTCTTCATAATCTTCCTGTGACGTTGGCATATACACTTATTCTAATGTGGTTGGGACGGGCTTAGTTTCTAACCTAATCAAAATAATCGTGTCACTAAACTGTTCATAATAACTCACCCGTTTCCCTACTTTCTTGTTCATTACAAATCCTACACCAGTGACTCCATTGAATGCTTGTGTGCTAATTATCCTGTGTTCCCCAGACCAGAAATCTTGTGCGTCCTTCCATTTAATCTCGCTAATCCCAACAACATCTAACTTAAGGCGTTCCATCTCCAATTTTAGATTTTCTAGCCTACCTGCCCTATTCAGACTTCTAACATTCCACGCTCCGACTCGTAGAATGTTTCCATTCATTCTGATGACTCCTCCCTGAGCAGTCCCCACCCTGAGATCCGATTGGAGGACTATTTTACCTTCGGAATATTTTACCCAGGGAGAAGCCATCATGATATATGTAATTTGAGAGGATTACATGTTCTCGGAATACCCTTTGGGTTTTTAATGCAGTGGTGTCCCATTGCCTTCTACATCCCCATGCCGTTGATCATTTCAGATTCATCCGCATTTAGGGGCCGTTTCCAACCCCAAGGGCAAGAGGGTGCTCTGATGAAGTCACTTAAGTACCGTAAATCCAAGATGTGTTCTATGGGGTACAGATCTGGCGAACTGGGGGCCAACATATCAATTGAAACTCGCCACTGTATTCCTTGAACCACTCCATCACACTCCTAGCCTTGTGACAAGACGCATTATCGTGTTGAAAAATGTCACTGCCATTGGGAAACACGATCGTCATGAAGGGGTGTACGTGGTCTGCAACCAGTATATGATACTAATTGGGCCGTCATGGTGCCTTGCACGAGGTTCCCTGGACCCATTAATGCCCACGTGAATGTTCTCCAGAATACAATTGAGTCGCCACCTGCTTGTCTGCGTCCAACAGTACAGGTGTCAAGAAGCTGGTCCCCTGGGAAACGACGGATTCGCACCCTCCCATCGGCAGGATGAAGAAGACATCGGGATTCCTCAAACCATACAACGCTCTGCCACTGCGCTAACGTCCAGCGACGATTGTCACGTGCCCATTTGAGTCGTGGTTGCTGATGACGTGGAGTTAACGTTGGCACGTACATGTGACGCCGGCTGCGGAGGCTCATCGTTAGTGCAGTGTTCAGACATACACGCACTTTGCCCGGCATTAAAGTCTTATGTTAGTTCCGCTACAGTTCGCCGTCTATACTATTTTACCAGTCCGCCCAGCCAGGACGTCCGACATTTTTAACGAGAGGTCGCCTTCCACCCCTGTATCTTTGGACGTGGTTTCACCTTGGTTTCACCACTTGTTGAGTACACTCACCACAGCACTCCTCAAACAGCCGACAAGTCGTGCAGTTCCCGAAATTCCCGTGCCGAGCCTCCAGGCGATCAAAATCTGCTCTCGGTAAAACTCAGATAGATCGCGGGCCTTACCCATTCTAAACACGGATAGCACGCTCACTGATACTACATCCACCGTGCGTGTGTCTGACTAGCAGACATTCCTCGTCTGGATAGGTTTATATCGAAAGTAGGTAGGTAGTCAAAATGTTCTGGTTGATCAGTGTACAGACTAAACCAATTTTACCCTGATTTCTACAACACAAACTACCAATCAGTGGAAACCCGTAATATACATCTGATTACAAACATTTACACAATTTACAATTAAAATAACAATTTATATTATTTATTTCTCGTGTCCTGGACATAATATTACAAGTTTAAATATAACAAATAAAATTAATTAATTAATATAAAGATTATGGTCTACAGTACACAATTAAATGGAATGTGACCAGAATTCCGCAATCCTGATGGCCTTCTCATTTGCCCTAAAAAAGTCGTCGATAGTGCAGGTTTCAGGTAGATTCCTGCATAACAGAAAATATTGTAGGTCCTGCAGCTCAACACATTCACATATTTCATTGGCAGTAGTGTAACCACATTTTTTTTTAATGTTGGATCTGCATCAGGACACTTCAATTCTTAATCTATTTAGTGCCTTCCATATGGCATACAGCTGTTTACACCCCGCGGCCGGTGCCTCTTTGACATTCCTCCACTGTTCTTCAGGCAACGAAGTTCTACACGGTGAGCTCCAGGTGAACATGTTATGGCTGCAGTTGACTGTACGAAGCTCTTCCTTGACTTCAGCCTTGTGGGTTGAGGTTCGTGTCCAAACAAAGGGTGTCTGCGGTCTGTTTCCAGTTTACCTTCTCCATCTCTGCAGCTGTTTTCCTTCGAATGTCAGGTGGTGCTATATCCATGATTTGGTATATTTTGCTGACAGGAGCTGTTTTCAGGCAACCCGTTACCATGCGGCCAGTATCATTCAGTACTACATCAAGCTGCCTAGCATGTGCAGAGTTTTGCCAAACTGGTGCTGAATATTCTGCTGTGAACAAACTAAGTGCCAGGGCAGCTGTACGAAGCAGCTTTGGCTGTGCTCCCAAGCTGGTATTTGTAAGTTTTCGGATGATATTGTTCCAGTCGGATACTTTGAGTTTCAGATCCTCACAATGGGCGTAAAAGAGCGATCAAGCTTTACTCCCAGTTATTTTGGAGTATCACAATGTAATAGTTGTTGTCGCTTTCAGTTGATGTTCAGCTTCCTTCTGGCTTCTCTGTTTCTCAGGTGGAATGCACAGACCTGCGTTTTTCCAGGGTTGGGCTTCAAGTGATTAGCATCATAATACTTGGCCACATCCCCGAGATCTGTTGTCAGCTTCACCTCCACCGCCTCAAAGGTTGTGCCTTGAGTTGCAAATGCTGTGTCATCAGCATAAATGAATGTTCTTGTTCCAGGAATGATTGGTTGATCATTTCTATATATGTTGTACAACAGCGGGGCCAGCACACTACCCTGAGGGAGGCCATTCTTCTGAGTTGTCCAGCGACTCTTCTTATTGTGGAGGGTGACGTAAAACCTTCTGCTTTGTAGTAAACACTTGATGGTAGTCTTTTACTTATCAACATTTTGTGGTTGACTGTATCATACGCCACTGTTGGATCGATGAATGCCACACCCGTAACCCGTCCTCTATATACTGTGTCAGGTTAAAAATTTGGACGCAGCATGACCTACCGGGTCGAAAACCAGCCTGCTCCTTTATGAGCATATTATCAATGCACTATGAGATATGGTTGAGGATCAATGTCTCCAAGACTTTGTATAAATGACAAAGGAGTGAAACTAAAATAACAATAATAGCATAGTAATATTAATAATAATACCTGACCAGTAGCAAAATAAAAGCTGATGGGGATGGTAACAAATGTAACAATATTTATCGCAGTTTGCGATTGTTTGCTGATGTTGGAGTAATCTGTGACGAGTGCTTAAAATTTCAGCGCGATCTGGACTTTATTTAGGATCGCTGCTTACACTTAACTGCAAAAAGTGCAAGGCAATGTGCATAAGTAAAACAAAAAAAAAGTATCCGTTTCTTCACGAGTGGAAAGTGAAGAGCTCAGTTATTAGCATGGTTGGTTTTCTGAAGAATTTGGGCCCAACAGTAGAAAGCAACATGAAATAGGAAGTGCACATAACATACCTTTCAGGTAAACCTAATTCTAGATTGCTATTCATAGGTGGTATTTTGAGAAATTTGAACGCTCTTACCAAGTAGATAGCGTTCAAAACTCTCGGGTGTCCAACTTTGAATTACCATGGTGGAGACTGGAATCCGTATCGCTAGAGACTGACTGACTCGGTAGAGAAAGTACAGAGAAGAGCTGTTCAATTTGTCACTGATGCCGCAAGCCTTACGAAAGCCTCGCGGAATAGACGCATTGATTGGGCTGGGATTGTCTGGTAGATAGAAAACGTAGGTTTCGTCATTTATTGATTAATGTGCTAATTTCCTCTTTCATTTACGAGTGCGATGTAATACTAGAGAAATACGACGCCGTACTGTTATTTTTTCCTTCCCTCGTGCTATTCGGGATTGGAAAGCATAGAGTAGTGATTTGTCGTCCACAATATTTGTGAACTGCAGAGTATGAATGTAGATGTAAAACACTCCTTTTGAAATTTGTTTTGTCATAACTATTGATGAAACGAGAAAATTTTAATTTTACGATCCCAAATTTGAGATGATTTATCACTCTCTAAGTATGCCCTTATCAAAAATAAAATCCTAACCTTAGATTTAAGTTTACTATTAAATACAGCAAACTTATTTTATCTCGTCTCAGCATGCTTTCTGCAAACGTTCGTCATAGGATTTCCGGAACTGGTGAGAGCGCAGAAGAGACAAAATCTGAATGCGCGTTTGCAGATGATCGCTGCCACGTTGCCGGGCCTGCCGCCTGCTGCGGAACGCCTGTCCGCGACCGCTGGCAGAGCAAGCAAACACACCGCGTCATCGCGCGGCAATCAGTCACGTGACGACAAAAATACAGCACCCGAGAACAACCTAACCTGTATCTATAAAAGTAATAAGTATAAATAATTCACAGAAACACGCGACAGACTCAGACAGATTTTGAAAGCTTACTATCTATATCTACATCTATACTCTGCAATTCACAAATATTGTGGGTGGCAGAGGGTGCTAAGCAACAATCCTAATTCGCCCTTACTTTTCAAACAAAATAATTCCAGAAATATACCAAAAGGTAGTATAGACAATTAAAAAAATGCTTTCAGAGAATGATTTTATTTCCGTGACATCTGGACGTGCTTGCATAATCACATTAGTTTTTTTACGTTTTACTACGCATTTTATTGATCGTCAATTCAATGTCAAACATGTCGTTCTGAGCATCAAGCATTTTGAGAAGCAGCACACTGCACAAAATATTGCAGTTGTTCTACAAGAAATAGCAAAGTTTTTGGGATAACCTGCTGGCAAACATTCTTGTCGTCATTCATGATAACGGACGAAACATAGTAAAAGCCGTCAGTAATGCAGGTTTGGTCTCAGTTCGTTGTTTCATTCATACTCTCCAATTAATTATTGTCGACTGTCTGAAAGTTCAGTCAGAAGTGATGGAAATGATAGCTGCAGGAAGGAGGATCGTGACTCATTTCAATCATTCCGGTATTGCGCAAGAAAAACTGCTTGCAATTGGTACAAGATGTCAGTACGCGGTGGAATTCCACATATTATATGCTTGAAAGGCTAATAGAACAAAAACGGGCAATTTCAATGTATCTCACGGACTGCAATATTTCCAACTTGACTGCTGCTCAATGGGAGCTTTTAGAGCAACTTTTGAGATTACTACAACCATTTGAAGAACTAACAAAAATCACCAGTTCCGGATATCATATGCATGCATTTCTGAAATTATTCTGTACGCTGTTACTCTGACGCGATATTGCGATAAAATTAGCACATCAGAGCTAACAGCCAACTTAAGCCAAGTGAGACATGTCATGCAACAAGGGTTGAACGAACGATTTGAAGACATTGCCACAAATAAAAATTACTTGTCGACAACCTCTTTGGACCCTCGTTTCAAAATGAATGTTTTCATCAGTCAACTGCAAAGAGAAAAAGCAAGGCAGTATATTTTGATCGATGGTCTGAAGACGTACTGTGAAACAAGCAGCGACGGCAGCGCGAATTCGTCCCCTATTCAGTACAAGACGATAACGGAAGAGTCGGGTCACAGTCAGAGTACACACTCATCTTTTATGGATTGTTCTGAAGAGATTGTTACAGAGAAAAAGTACGATCAATGCAGGAACATCACAAGACAAAAATTCAGTTGAAACTGAAATTGATGTTTATTTAAATATTAATAGTATATCATGGCATGATATACATTTGGTGGCAAGCAAGAAGAGAGAAATTTCCGTGTTTGACAAAGGTTACAGCAAAATACTTGACCGCGCCAGGAAGCAGTGTTTATTCGGAGCGGATTTTCTCTGAAGCTGGAAATGTCTACGAGAAGAAAAGAACTAAACTACTGCCTGACAATGCAGAAAAATTAGTATTTCTGCATCACAATCTTCCACTCCTAAATTTCAATTATGATGATTCCAGTGAATAGGTATTTAATATTTTTGTTTTGCTTTGACATCGTGTAAGTTGACCGTGCACGATTATTTTTTTAATTGTAAGTTACATACATTACCATGGAATGAATCAATCGTGTTATTTTAGGTAACTATCTAACTAAAAAAAAATCCTATTCGGTATTCGGCCGAATAGTACCTAGATATTCGGTATCCGGCCGAATAGTAAAAAACTGGCCGAATATGCCGAATACCGACTAGTTGCCGAATATTCGCTGCAAGCCTAATAAAAACCTTTAACTGTGTAGTTCAGATGACGTGTGCGACACATAAAAAATACTTATTATATAGTTAGAAAATCGTACTAAATACGCAACATAACTCAAATTATAGAAATGTGTACTCAAAGCATACGTAAGTTTTAATGAATACATACAACTAGACGACCCGAGCGAAAATTTCGCGAATAAAATGCGATGAATAGTGAGGTTGAATATAATGTCACCAAGTTCAGTCATTACTCTTCATACTCCTACTTCATTTATCGATTTTGGTTAGAAATCCAGGGAGATAAATGGCTCGAAACACAAAAAACGTATTTTAGAAATATTGACATTTTTGCGCTTTATGGGTCGAATTACGAAAAATTCCTTTCTTAGAATATAATGTTACCACGGCGGAAACCTTAGTCTTTAATACGATATGTCATTTATCTATATCGATTAGATATCAAGGGTAATATAAGGCTCGTGACACAAAAATACGTTGTAGAAAAATTTATACTTTTTTTCCCTTTAACAGTTGAATTCCAAACACTTCTTTCTTAAAATATGATGCTAGCAAAGCTGAGACATTATTCCTCACAGTCGTACTTGATTTATCGATTTTGGAAAGATATCAAGGGAGATAAGTGGCTCGAGATACAAAAAACGCATTTTAGAAAAAGTGTCATTTTTGCCCTATAAGGGTCGAATTACGAAAAATTCCTTTCTTAAAATATAATGTTAGCCATGGCGGAGACATTATTCTTTAATATGATACCTCATTTATCTATATCGGTTAGATATTAAGGGAGATAAATCGCTCGTGACACAAAAACGCATTGTAAAAATATGTATGAAATATGAAGGAAGATATAGGCTTGTGACAAAAAAAAAAAAAAAAATACCTTATAGAAATAATATATATGATTGGATCTATTTATTTACGAATGACGAAGGTTGACAAAAATAAACGTTTATTCACATGAGTCAAATACCAACTGCCAGGTTAGAGGCAAACAGGGCAATATATCCTACAGAGACCGAGTGGGGCAGCGAGTCACGCAGACTGACACGCGTTTTCGCCGCATTTTGCGGATTACGGAACCACTTAATGTTGTGCGAGATCCGCCAAGGTGTCAAATGATGCGGGATTGCGGGATCCCACTTTGCTGGATTGCAATCCCCACTCACTCAGGCTCGTTACACGGCATGAGGTAAGCCGTGCCACCGCATGTGAAGCTTGCTCTCGCATGAGTGGGATCCACAAGGACTCAATATCCAGTTCAAAGAGTTGGATCGCACAAACAGAAGGAGGTCTGTCGTTCCCTTTATTCAAACAGAACTGCTTTGTTTTCGTTTGAATCTTACTGAGATCACACGCTTGAGTGTATAATGTATAAAACTTCCAGGCATCATCCGGGTATAAGAAAAGAACTGCGAGTTCGGTTATAAACACAAACGCAATGGAATTAATGAAACACACCTAGTGCTCAACCACAATTCACTGAAATCGGAATATCGATATGGATTTGGGAAAATTCGTTCTTATCAAATAGATTTCACTCCATTTTCATCTGAAGAAATAAACGCAGCACAAATTAGGAGAGGCACAGTACTACTTACTCGTTTCAGTTTTTTTTAAAGTTCCAATTATGCAACTTAAAATAGGTTCGGAGTACTCCACGAGTACGCTATTAGGTGTAAGAAAATAAAATTTATGAAACTTCAGCATGACCTCGATGCTATTCCAATGGATGAGAATGAACGGTAAAATAAAATGGTTGCGAGAAGTGTGAAGTAATAGAAGGAGAATTAGGTTAGAGGGATTTAAAAAGGGTCATGACATAGCTTATTTTTTAAAAAAAAAAAAAAAAAAAAAAAAAAAAAAAAAAAAAAAAAAAAAGTAAGCTGAGGAAAGTAAATCTGTGGATTGCAAGGCGTATGTATCCAATGGAATAAAGATCTGCCAAGAGGTTTTTTTTTGTAGTGTATGACCCAAATGATATTTACAACGCAGATGAAACTGTTTGGTCTTCAAGTGACTTCCGGTTAAAACATTTACATTCAGAGGTGAAAAATGCCATGGATGAAAACAAAGCACTATTCTTCAATGTATAAACATGGCTGATACATACAAAATCCCTCTTTTCATCGTCGGAAAAGCAAAGTGACCTAGATGTTTTAATGGTGTCAGAACTCTACCTGTTGTTTATGCCAGTAATACAAAGGCTTGGATGGCAAAGATATTATTTAAATGCGATGTTGTTGCAGGCCATGTTTCCACAGTTGCTTACTTAATTACTAGTTGGATGAACACGCCAATGCAACTGTTTACTTTATTTATTGCTGCGTCGTACGCGTTTCACCTCTCATCGAGGCATCATCAGCGACGAATTATTTACATTTTTTTTTAGCATACTAAAAAAAATGTAAATAATTCGTCGCTGATGATGCCTCGATGAGAGGTGAAACGCGTACGACGCAGCAATAAATAAAGTAAACAGTTGCATTGGCGTGTTCATTCAACTGGTAATATTATTTAAAGATTGACTGGAAAAAAGTTGACCAGCAAGGGAAGAACCAAATGTTCATAGACTCCATAAACCCACGTTCAGCTAACATCTTTGTAGAAAACACAGCTTTTCTACAGTCCCTAGGACTGAAAGTCTACATCCCGGCCAATAGGATGGAAAGAAAAGGCGTTATTAAATCTGTTCCTATTGATTTATCAGAAGAGGAATTAAAATCAAAGATCATGCCATATGCACAAATCATCGAAGTTCGAAGATTTCACAAGAAAATCTCTAATCGGGGCAAGATAGAATTGCAACACCTGCAAACGGACCTATCAACCTTCGACAGTCACTACATACTGGAAGAAATAGAAATCTACTTCTTAAGATTTAAAGCGTCTCCCAATGTACCTCCAGAGTTCCAATGCTATAAATGTCAAAGATATGGTCACTTATCCAAATGGTGTAAAGGAAAAGAGAGGTGTCTGATGTGTGGGGAGGGACACAATGTTTCCAGCTGCTCAAATTAAATAAAGAAGTGTGAAAATTGTGGCGGAGAGCACAATGCCAACGACAGGTGCTGCACGGAATGTAGGAGACAGGAGGAGATCATAGAAAAAGTGGTGAGCGGTAACAGTAAAAATGCAGATAAAGGGAACCAGTGCAGGCCAGCTGATTTTCCATCCATTGGAAGCAAGACATTCAGTACATCCACAGCCCAAACAACAACAAAGCAAGCCAGTTGGCCTCCCCAAAGCAGAAATCCCATACCAAAACAATAAAATGCTATAAAACTGAAAATCCAGCTAACAAAGAGATGAACACCTCAGAGTTAGGTGGAGATTTGGTTCGCATAATAATTAATATAGTCGTTAAAATTCTTGTCCAACACATGTGAGGGAAGTTACCTTCCACCTACATACCAAAAATTCAAGTGGAAGTTACCAAAAATCTGATATTGGAAATAAATGAAATGGGTTTAAGCAGAGACACATCAGAAGCTCTAAACTCATTAACAAAAATGGATAGATGGTCTCAATTAATAATCCTACAGTGTAATGCCCGTAGCCTACTGCCTAAATGGGTAGACTTTTAAAGACTAATCACAGAACACAAGGCTGATGTATTTATAATTACTGAGACATGGTTGCTAGACTCCTCCAAAACCACAAGGATGTAAATATCTTCAGGCAAGACAGGGCATATAGGTATTGTAAAGAAAAATATAAAATGCTCCATTGAACGAGTTATATCACCCAATGACTCCGTGGAGGTCATTTCAGTCAATCTTGGAACAGTACGAACTCCCAAGACAATCGTTGCAATATACACAGACGGAAAAAAAAATCCCAACACCAAGAAAGACTTGTGTTAGATAAACGAAATTTGGTAGGCGTGTTTATACATCTGAAAGATGACATCGATTCAAATTTCGCGCTTCGCGCATAAGTGTGGCGCTAGTAGCGCTACTCAGAGCTTGCAAATCAGGTTTGCTTTAAATACGCGCTGTAAAGTTTGTGAACGTTATTTACCGCTGAGATTTGACATAGTGAGTTGATGTTAGCCAAGAATGCCTTTAAGAAGACGAAGAAGCCAATATCAACAGCTCACCGAGTTTGAACGAGGTCGTGTAATAGGGCTACGAGAAGGTGGATTTTCTTTTCGCGATATTGCAGAAAGACTTGGCCGGAATGTATTCACTGTGCATGATTGTTGGGTGCAGTGGTCAAGGGATGGTACTGCCTCAAGAAGACCGGGTTCCGGGAGGCCACGTGGCACTACTGAGAGGGAAGACCGCCGTATTCGGCGTACAGCTGTGGCGCATCGTACTGCGTCTGCGGCAGAAATTCGAGCTGCAGTTGGTACCACAGTGACACAACGAACTGTTAGAAATCGGTTACTTCAAGGACAGCTCCGAGCCAGGCGCCCTGTAGCGTGCATTCCACTGACTACAAGCCATCGCCGTTTGCGACTCCAGTGGTGTCAAGCCAGAGCTCATTGGAGGACGGAGTGGAGATCTGTTGTGTTTTCTGATGAAAGCAGGTTCTGCCTTGGTGCCAGTGATGGCCGAGTGTTGGTCAGAAGGAGGCCAGGGGAACGCCTGCAACCAAACTGTCTGCGGCCTAGACACACTGGACCTACACCTGGAGTCATGGTCTGGGGAGCAATTTCCTATGACAGCAGGAGCACTCTTGTGGTTATACCAAACACACTGACTGCAAATTTGTACGTCAGTCTGGTAATTCAACCTGTAGTGCTGCCATTCATGAACAGCATTCAAGGGGGAGTTTTTCAACAGGATAACGCTCGCCCTCATACCGCTGTTGTCTCGCAACGTGCTCTACAGAGTGTCGACATGTTACCTTGGCCTGCGAGATCACCAGATCTGTCTCCAATTGAACACGTATGGGATATCATTGGACGACAACTCCAGCATCATCCACAGCCAGCACTGACCGTCCCAGTATTGACAGCACAAGTACAACAAGCATGGAACTCCATACCACAAAGTGACATTCGAAACCTGTATGACACAATGCATTCACGTTTGCAGGCTTGCATTCAAAATTCTGGAGGTTACACCGGCTATTAATTTAACAGTATTTCACATTTGAAATGCATTTTCTTGAGCTTAAATTAACCTGTGATCTTGAAAATTTAATCAATTAAACATGTTAACTTGACAAATGCATTGTCCAAATTTCATTACTCTACAATAATTTTTTCTTGGTGTTGGGATTTTTTTTTCCGTCTGTGTACAAACCTCCTCAAGTCAGTGTGAGAGAGGAGGAATGGACCGCGTTATTCAATCAGCTACCGCATAGCTGTTTCTTGGAAGGTGATTTTAATATTCACCATCCTCAATGGCTCGGACGTCAGCAGACCGAAAGGGAGAAAAATTTACCCTGGCTATTTCGGAGTTCTCCCTCGTCGTGGTTAACAACGAATGTGGGACAAGACTTGGCTTCCCGCACCAGTACAACACATCAAAATAATGCCAAATAAAATCGCAAGATAATTACTCACTCATATAAAGGAACTGCAAGAAGGCGGATTGGTCACGGTATCAAAAAGAGATTAGGGCAAAATTAGAGCAATAGGAAGGAGCCAAGACTGAGATTCAAGGAAGATACAACAAGATGGAAGTAACAATACTCTCCGCTACCCAAGAAGTAATTCCAATGCGCAATATAAGACAGAAAAATCAGTTTACCATAAAAATATGGTGGAATAGTAAATGTTCAAGAGCCGTCCCTATTCGAAGATTAGCCACTAAGTTGTACTTACGCGACGCCACTTCGTAAAACTTTCTTCAACTTAAAAAAAGAACTGCAGAAGCCAGAGGGATAAGAAGAGCTAACCAAGAGGGATGGGAAAAGTTTTGCTCTGGCCTCATATATGGAACTCAAACCCAAGAGATATGGAAAAACCTAAGATGGTTCAAAGGCGAACGAATGGATTCCATTGATTTATTCAATGATATGATAAAAGCAAATATCGCCCCTGAACAATGGAGTAATATCGTAGTCATACCCATTGCAAAACCTCACAGGAGAAAGGATAAAGTAATCTCATATAGACCAATCTCCCTCTTACCATGCATGGCAAAGTTATGTGCATAATGATAAAGAACAGGATAGAATGGTATACGGAACGCAACAGCATACTAGACAGGCGAAACATGGGCTTCCGGAAGTGGTACAGTACTACAGACTGCAGAATTTCCTTAGTATATTCAGCTAACTTATGTTAGGAAGAACTATCTGCTGGCTGCCTTCCTAGATATTAAAGATACCTACAACAATGTACAAATCAATATACTGCGGTATATCACAGGCTTCCCAACAACCTGGTTCGATGGCGCCATAAATACCTGACATTTAGAGTTAACCATATCTTTACCAGTACAAGAGAAAAGATCAGCAGACAAGTCTTCCAGTGTCTTCTGCAAGGTGACCCAATGAGCCCTGCTTTATTTAACTTGTACAAATCAGGAACATGCAATTAAATAAGAGATCAGCTCACTTACCTACAATATGCTGATGACTTTGTTCTATGTATTATATATCCCACCCAAGTAAAGAAAAAGCAAGGAAACTCCTCCTCGAAGAATAGCTGAACGACCTGTACAACAGTGTTTAGACAAAGATAAAGAAATTACCAAGCAGAAAAGTTAAATATGCGTTTTTCCTCAAATACATTATCAAGATAGTAACTTTGAAATAAATATAAATGGAAGAAAAACGAAGCTGGTGAAGGAAGACAATTTTTTGGCATGTGGCTGGACACCAAGCTTTCGTGGAAGAAACACATTGAGGAGCTAAGGCAAGCGTCACTAAAAAGCCTAAAATGTATAAAGGCTCTGGCAGCTCCAAAATGGGGTGCATATCCCAGGATACTCGGAAACGTCTATCGGAATGTCTTAAGAAACAAAATAGAGTATGGGGGTTTCTAAATCGAGATTGGTTAAGCTGGTCCACACTCCGCATCCAGTCAGCGGCCCGCGCATAATTGATGGTTTCCTCAAAACAATCTCCACCCACGTGATGGAGGTGGAGACGGCAACACCACCACATCAACTAAGTAGAAAGAAGATAGTAGTAGTAATGTTAGTAGTAATATTAGGGACAATAGCAGTAGTAGTAGATTTAGTAGTGGTGTAATACCCATTCTGTTTAATAACAGTAGATGTAATAGTTATTGGAAATTGAATCAAAATTTTCTTTCATTCATTGTTTACATGTTAATATATATATATATATATATATATATATGTGTAAGATACAAATATATGTAAATGTAAAAGAGTGGAAATAAGGGCCAAGATTAGATACTAGGTGCTGGGCTATGTTGCATATGGAAAATAAATTTTAAAAAAAAAAATAGAAAGAAGATAGGAATCAAATATTGTACCAGAGTGCGCACCATTACACAGCATCCCCTAATAGAGAAAGTACATAGCCTGGCCCACGAGTTTGGCACAAAACGACAGAAGCAAACACCTAGTTTAGTAAAATTCATGCAAATCACGAATAACCTCATGGGAAAGAAAAATCACTGTCCAGATGAAGTCAAGTAGAATATTTAAATACTTCTTAATAAAAGGTGGGATGGCTGGAGGAAAATTTATACGGACGGATAGAGGACAAGAAGACATTCCAGCACTGTAGCGTATGTAGAAAGGAAATGTAAAATATACCAGGCATTTAAGGAACCTGATCAATTTTAAACCTTCTCCACTGAGACATTTGCGATTCTAATGGCACTAGAGTACATAAAACAATCTGGACAAAATAACGCAGTAATATGTAAAGACTCTAAAGCGGCTCTGCAAGCAGTTTTAGGGAAACAACAAGGAAAATGCAAGAACTATCTAACATACGAAGACTGTGAGGAATTGTGAAGCCAATGGGGTAAAGATTAAACTGCAGTGGGTGCTCGTAGCCATGTGGACATAATAGGCAATGAAATGGCGGATACAACGGTCAGAAATCAAATCAATGCCAATAACAAGAAACACTCCGTGGTCCCATTTACTGATTATAAGGGTATAATTGCTGATTGGATCAAGTTACTGCCAACTGACAAAAATGTGGCAGGAGGACAGACAGGAGGTGACAGATGGTCCCAGACATTAACGAATGAAATCAGTGATAATCCTTGGTACAATCACATGGACCTCACCAGAAAGGAGATTTCAAGGGGAACCAGATGTCTGTCTTAATATAAAAAAAAATCATCATGAGGAAATCTGACACTCCAATGTGAATGTCTGTAAAAATCTTATGTAATCTCATATTGACGTGTAACAAATACCAATCCAAAAGACAAGAAGTATTAGAAGAAGGACATCACATAATAGACATTCAGTCCTTCATCCATTCCCTCTCCTCTCCCGAGAAAAAAACCTCCAAATTAATATACAAATACGCGAAAATAACTAAAAGTCAAATATAATATCATATACATTTACATAAAGGAGTAGCAGTATCACTATTATGAAACTGGCTAAATTAGCCCATAACCAAAAAAAAAAAAAAATTACTCTTCCGTGCCTGAAAAAAAAAAAAAATAATAGTCCTAGCCATGAAATTTACAAGGAGAACATTGTACACAGTAAGTGAAGTTTCTGTCAAAAACTGCTTCAAGAAACATAAGAACGCAGTTTTTCTCAGCGTTGAGAACATTTCGTATATGCTTCAAGAAAGCTGGGTTTTGGATTAGTACAGATAAACAACACTTTCTGCCAGAGGAAAGGTTGATGAGGAATGGACCACTCTGGTGTTTCAAGAAACTAGTATGTTAACGCCAACCTTCAAATTGATAACGACGTGGCTACCGCCGGAGAACACACAGACGACGATATCGTTAAGAATTGTGTGAGCACGTGTACTGACGGGAATTATTGTGAAGATGAAACTTCCTGGAAAACAATCGTAGCCCTTAGTAAATCGACATAATGAAAATGCTGGGATGCTCAGTGAGTTTGAAGTTACATTTTTTATATTCACACCTTGAATTTTTTCCTACGAACTTGGATGCTGTAAGTGAGGAACAGGGCGGAAGATTCAATCAGGATATCAAGGACATGGAACGACTATACCAGGAAACTTGGTATGTTCGGATGATGGGCGACTACTGCTGCGTGCTTCACTGTGAGTCGTTTAAACGCTGTCCAGGCTCGTTCGCTTTGTCATTGCCAGCGCCAAATACTGGAAATACAGTACAGAGGACCGAGTCTGGACGAAGCTCGAGCCTTACAGTAAGCACAGTCTATTATTCGTGTGATGCGTGGGGAGGAACTGACGCTGCTACTCGACCGGTAGAATCTGAAAAGCCACGAAATGCATGGAAGTCTTAAAATCGCTAAATAGAAGAATGAAGTAACTGATAAATTAAAGAGGGAAGGTGTATGTTTTCTTCATTTTATTTTCTACGTGCTATTGTATCACTTTATAACATCATGTACTTTTACTTTCGAAAATTGTGATACTTAAAGACTGGGCACAACTCTATGATAATGAAAAATTAAAATCGGCAGATTGCACCACAGTTCAACAGTTCTGTGGCAATCTTCCGGCATTTCATAAAAAGAGTAACAATGTTTCTCCTGAGCATATAAATGATCTTTTGGTTATTAACAATCACTTATTAGATTGATATCAGTTATGTCATTAAAGTTAGTTCAATGTTGTGCATTAATAGGCACAAATGCTCACAATACATACCATATATCTGAAACTCTATATGACTCAATAATGCACTACGTGTGGATTCAGGGTATACTACATGTATGTCAGTAACTATAGATAACATATTTATGTTATGCTTTTCGTTAAACTGTGTTATGATCTCATAGTTTGTAAAACTTCTGTTACATATATTTATCAAACACAAACACGACGCACTTCATGTCTACGGCGATTAAATTGATAGAACACACACAAAATCTTTGTAGTAGTCATTGATATGCTGTAGATTCGAAAATACCCGTGCCGCACAATCTTGTCCAGTTTTCTATGAATTACCAGCGTTGTTGTGCGACTCGGGCGAGGAAGACACCATGCGCTATTCCTGCATCGCCGATCCTTCGTATGTCCATTGAGCCTTCGTTTGTCCACCGAGCCTTCGTATCACAGCTCGCCCGAGTAGAGAGGACCGGTCATAGAAATAACCGTGTGAGTTCGAGCGTGAGTAGACGACAATTTGCACGACACTATGATTCGTGTGTCATATATATGTATTACTTCAATATATGATATCAGTTTTGACATACTGTATGATTTGTGCCAGAACTGTGGGTGATACGATGTTTTGAGTATAATTTTCGAATTCAGGAGGCAGAAGTATATAAAGATCGCCTGCTTTTGCGAAAAATGTTTTTTCACTGATGCTTAGTGTAATGAGTCAGCGCCACGCTCCGAACATCACTTATCTTCGCGAGGAAGAAACTCTCAGTTACGAGTTTAGTGACCTCGGGAACCGTTCTCGACTTTCAGCTAACTATAAGAAGCCTCAACTTCACGTGGAGGTAACCCCGTTCGTCCGCTTTACAGACGAACCATGCAGAGTGCCTGAAGCAATACATGACAAGTGTAAGTACCAAATAAACAAGTCACTACTTCAAACAATGACGAATACTTTAATACTTTGGAGCATTCCTATCAATATATTAGGGGGCGTCCATAATTTACGTGTGGTGAAATAGGTGGGAGGGGGGTCCGGCGAAATCTCACCAAGGGGGGGGGGAGGGGGTCAACGGAAATCTCACGTGAGCTTTTCGAAATTTTGTTGCACTGTAGAGCTAAAAAAAAAAAAAAAAAAAAAAAAAAAAAAAAAAAAAAAAAAAAAAAAAAAAAAAAAAAAAAAGTTCTACAAAACACGCGAAAGTCGATTTTAGGGGGTATTTCGTCGAAAAGTGGGGGTGTAACACCAACTTTGGAAGGGTGAGACCTAAAAAGAAAAGGTCTCATAAAAAGTTGTGAGGGCGAATTGTAGGGGTGGTCTCACGGTCCAGATCTCACCAGAGAGAGGGGGGGGGGGGTTTGGACCAGATCTCACGAAGTGTCACCAGAAAGGGGGGGGGGCGGGAGTAAATCCGGAAAAACACCTCACGTAATTTATGGATGCTCCCTTAAAAGTGTAATAGGCAAAACGTCTGTGCATTTAAGGTATTTTTGAAGGTAAAAGGTTTGGGGTACTATTAATAAGTTACAGAAAAGAAAGCGACCATTTTTGAAAAGTTTGTCTGTCTGCTGTTTAGATGAAAGATATTCACGCAAAAGCTACTGGTCGTATTTAATGCGGTTAAAAGAAGTGTACAAATAAAAATTAAAAAATAAAAACGCAGATTTTACGTTTGTTAGAAATACTATTAACAATAACAGAAAGAAAGAAAATGATATTAATCAACACCAATGAGTTCTTGTAATGGGTGACAAAAGTCAGCAACTTGTATGGCATTGTCACTGTCGCAAAGGAGGTATTGCAGAGTGCAGGTTGATGGGCACTGTGGGCAATTGTATAAATGGTGAATGGTCTGTTTTGCTCCACACTCACACGCAGTATTTGGATCTTCAAGATAATACCATCTTGCCGGGTTGCTCTTGGTCCTATCCGCTCCAATCCTCAGCCAACTTGTGTTGAGATGAGAAACAATATAAAACCAGTAGTCCCAGGAATAAAATAGCACTATTTCATTTTGATTTGACGTCGACAAGACGTAAAATTATAATATAAGTGTCCCCAAATTAATATCGATTTAAAGGTAATTTACTACTCGCAATCAAGTTATTTCCATGGAAACGTACCAACAACATGGTATTATTCGGAATGAAATGACATTACTCGGAGTTCAAACTGGTATTCATCTCTGGTAGGATCCGTGGTTCGGATTCCATGTTAAACTGTAGGTCCTCGTTATCTGGTAGAATTAACTTTTTAGTTTTCATTGCTACAACATAAGTGAAAAAGATGCTGTATTTACTCCAGTCGAACAAACGAACATGGTGGGGAACATACCTTCAACTTAACTGAATTGGTATCTGTAATCCCTACAGTGCTAGGCGATGGATATATTCTTTTGTGAAACGCACCAAAACGTTTTGGAAAAACTGGACAGAGCCAAATATTATTTTCGACGCCTATTTCTTTAAAAGGCAGGTAATAACCAACAAATATAAATACACCACCTTAATGGGAATGCAATCTATTCTTACGGAAAACCTTCATGCTGTTATTAAAAAATTCTGTGGATCGTACATCAGGTTTTAACCAGTTTTCTGTACCTATTATAATCATCTGCTTCTGTGCTACTAATAACTCATTCAAGTTCATATCTTTGTTACAAATACTTCCAGGGTTTACTGCAAGAACTGTCAATTGTAGAGATTCCCTTAAGCTATTCCTGTATAAAGATCAGTATCTATACTAATATCATAAATGCTATTTACTGTTAGGAAGGTCATAGGATCCCTTTTCCTGTATAGATAATACGTATTATCATGCAATTTTGAAAAACTAACTGAACAGTGATAGACAAGCATAGCACGTATAAGTCTCTGTAATCATAACCTCCAGAGCGGGCTGGTAGTTTAGTGGATAAGGCGCTTGATTTCTCAAGTTTCGGCTGTAGTTTCCGGTTCAGATCCCGGTGGAAGCAAGAATTTTTAAGAATTGTTTTTCATCGTATGAGCCACGCCTGGAAGTTCCATTGTAAGGATTCCATGATAAAATGTAGGTCCATTAGTTCAGGGTGGAAGGTGTGGTAAATCGTAGGTGGCCGAACAATGCCGTGTGCGTTTACTTTTTTGCGTTTTATTGGTCCCTCTGGCTATGTTTCTCTCGCACTCAGTTCGTGTTGTCATCTATGTTAATAATATTATAAATGCGAAAGTCAGTCTCAATCTTTCCTTTACATTTTGACGACTATATGGCTACACCGATATTAATGAAATTAGGTAAGGAAATACTTTGAATTTTTAGGAAGGAAACAGCCCACTATTTTGGGTGTCAGTTTTAGTCACGAAGTTTTGATAACTTATTGAATGTTGACAGACAGACGGATGGGTGTGTAAGTCTGTAAGGTTACATCGGTTGCTCAGGCCTCATCGTCGTCGAGGTCATTAGAGGCTGTAAAGGACTGGGGATAAGGATCTTCAAGGAATTAGCACATGGACTTTTGCAGGAAGCATCCCGACATTCGCCTGGGGTAGCTTGGGGAAACCATGGAAAACCAGTACAGATGTCGATATGTGCACACAGGAATATTCCATAATGAGACTGACGACCAGACTTTGTGTCTGCCTAAATGTTTCTGGCATCAGTTTATTTTGTCTTCTTTTTTGACATGCCTTGCAGGAGTAAACCGGACTTAAGGTGTATCTCTAGCGGAGCACGAGCAGTTTAAGTTATTAAAACCAAAGAATCTGATGATGCTCATGCTGAAGAAACTAGAGAAGAACAAGCTGAAATTGAAGCTTCCCACACCTACCCGCACCTTCGTTTTTTCTGTTTTGAAAATTGTTGGAAAATGTTTGTTTCGTGGGACAAGTTCGATGGTAGAATGGTATAGTGATGGCTTTCGCGTCATTTTTTTCCAACTCAGTGTTGTTTGTTTGGGACAAATTTACGTAAAATACAGCTTTCTATATCCAATTTTGGCAATGATTTTCTAAGTCCATGGCCGAATACCTCTCCGTTCCTTGTCCCTAGTCCCATCCCGCCTCTAATGACCTTAGCTGTCGACGAGGCGTAAAGCTATACGTAAAAAAAAAATAAAGAAAAAAAATTAGTTTCTATACAGTATCTTCCAGACTGCATTTCCGGTAGCAACAATCTAAATGTCGCTATCTCATATTTCTGTATTGATGCTTGGTCTAACGTCATTCTAATCTAAAGCGATGGTTGTAAAACTGCCGAGCGAGGTGGATATGCATACCACTGCGTTTACAGACGTCGCTACCCCCAGAATGGCCCGTTTATATCGCCGAAACACTGACATCAAATAAGATCAACTACAACATTCATTGTAGAACAACACTATGCAATGGTACTTATTAGCTATCATCAGTTGTGTCAGAAACCTCTTCACCAGGTAAACAAAGTTCATTTCCTCTGAATTGTTGGCCACACTGGAATATTCCATAATGAGAGTGACGATCAGCTGGTGAAACGAAGGATCAGAGTGATACAGTGTACAGCTATTGTGGAGGTATGTCAACACATTGATTAGGAGAATTATATATCTTGAATGGAATGAAGATTGGTGTCGGATACAGCTCAACAGCTCATCATTATGCAGCACTTCAGCCAAGTATTCATAGAAAGTTTGGTCTCCTGGCCATCATATAGCAAGAAGGAATTTAAGAGCAACAATTAGGATAAAATTCGACACCGGTTGCATTCCAAAACATGTATACCGCATCAATACCACCCTCTAGGAGGTATTGACCGCATTCGCGTAATGTAATGGGCCCAGTAATGTGTTGTTTCGAGCCACTAGATGGTGGCTTTACACCTTATCGACGTGCAGTTCAATAGAGGCGGGGAAGATCTCGGAGAATGAATTAGACCATGGCCTTTCTAATGAACCATCCCGGCGTGGAGTCTTTTCGGGAAACCATTGAAAACCAAATTCTGTGCTGCCGGAGAGGAATGTGAATACGTGTTTTCCCGAGCCATCAAAGATTTCTGATCTTAACCGCGTTATGTTCTATTGTTCATGATACAAATTACAACACACTCAATCCTTAATTTCCCCTTTAATAATCATCACGCTTTTACAAATTCAGAATATTCAGGTTTACAAAGCAATTGTTCCATTACTTAAAAGGATAAGCTCAATATGAAATTCGGCAACATCACTAAGTGTTCAACTAAGTACCAGAACTCTCTCTCACGCCCGTCCTTCATACTATAAAATGCGACTGGAATCAGTACCCACATATGACTCCACTTAATTGTTGGTTTATTAATGTTCTCAGACTGAAGGCCAAAAGTAACAATAAAAAAAGTTACTGTCGGCGGGCAGTAAACATTGTTTGAAATGATGGGCACCCCTTCAGATATTATTACAGCTTTATTTCATTAGACTCGAAATGTAGTGTAGTATGTCCTATGAAATAAAAGTAGACACTTTGCTTTAATTAAAAAAGTATGCACTATATTGAAATTTCCCCGATGTTCTCTATATTCCTAGTAATGAATTACGCGTGTAAATTACAAATCACTAACAGTGTTTTAATTTCCGCCTGCAGTATCCTTGAAGTAAGTTAGCAAGAGCAAGGGTGAGAGTGGTTTAGAATAGATCTGTTTGAGAACAAACATGTTTGTTTCTCCTGTTAGTTCAGCGAGGTCGGGATTCCTCGTGATTGGTTCTCACGAAAAACTCATCGTCGCCTTCCCTCACATTGCCGTATCTGTGTGTTATTTTAAAAACTATTTGCAAACAGCGTAATATAATTTAATTTAAAATACTTATTTTGGTTTTGTGACTCTAATAAGTTTTTCAGAATTTTCCGAAATTTATAAGTTTATACTTGTAGTGACGTTCTTCATGAAAAGTTAGCATATATTTACTACATACATTAAAAAACTTCAGTATAAAAAACTGAAGGCAAAAACTACCACAATTCAAAATGGGAAATAAGGAGTAACAAAGAATTATATTAAGAGAAAATGGTATAGCTACGATTCCGCAGCTTACAACAGTTAAATATCCTTTAATTATAAAATTTTATATCCAGTATGTATGTGTTTCTTTGGTGTAATCGGAGAAGGTGTAGAACAGCGGAGCCATAATAAGCGATGAAGATTTCAGAGAGATGGCGTGCAGCAGCCTCTTTTGTGTGACCGAGCAGGTCAGCGTTGCGCCAAGCTCAGTGGGTGAAGAGCCGTCAAACGAAGTGGAAACGTGGGATAAAATGCCGGCATGTCTCGTCGTCATCAAACGGCTCGCAGAAAGAGCAAGAAGAGAACCTACATTCATGTGAGCGGTAGAATGCGTAAAGTAATCACTAGCTGGTTATGTACAAGAATGTACGTTTATCCATTTGTGTACATGATAACCAATTAACAACCCATTAGGCCGGCCATTCCCTTATTTCAGCCATGTCAGTTTTAGCTTTGCGACTAATGCCAGAGACTACCAGTTTCCCATTAGGTTAACCCATCCCCAAGTAGCTATCGTCGTCTGAGCATGTTCATTCCAACCTGTCTTTATTGAGACGCCGAGATGTGCTGTTCGGAGAAGTCTGCCACCATCGCCGCTGATTGCCGCTCTACGTCGACTTCCAGCTCGTCTCGCTGACCAATTGTGACCTCGGCGACCTGGAATACCTCTCTCCGTCGGTTGCTGCCGAGTTTTGTTCGTCTCTCCCCACTACATTTTCCTAAGGTCCAATCACCTGGCTCCTTGATGCGGTCATTCTGGCCTGATTGCGTCGTTGCATGCGTGAAACAGCTGAGTGTACTGGCCTACTATCCAGTTCATATCCTCGCGAGTTTACACATTCTTTCTGACTCAACTGTTTACAGTGTCTGTTGCAACTGACCTAGCTCTCTATACTTCTCTGCCAAAATCCTATAAATCCCAATAAATCCCTATAAAACCTTGGTCAATTGGTCTACGGGAAATGGGTTTGTCGTAAGGTGACTGGGACTTTTACAGGGCAACGGATACGACTATTTCGAACCATTGAATAGAAGAAGATCGTACACAGCGACCAGCGGGCATTGGATCACACAATGTGATCACAGCGCAGAATGCCCGCCACCTAGACCCGATGGCCGTAACCGACAGAACAGTTTCAACCAGGGTGAGACATTGGAGCACTGCAACATGTTTGGACATGTGTGTATCACCTGTTCAACGCTGTCTGTTGAGGGCTGGACTGGAGGCTTCCATAGTCCAGAAACCACCAACGTCTCAGATGCAATAAGCAGTGGCGTGCTGAGTGGCAAAATGTAGTGTTTTCCGACGAGTCGCCCTTTAATTTGTGTTTCCAAAGTTTTTCTTACTATGCCCCCTACTGTCAAAAGAGAAAGTCCCAAGCACCCTCCCAACCATAATTTTACTATTAAAAAAGTAAATTCTTATTTCTCAAAACTAACAATGACATCTCAGTTTAAACTCACTTAGTACGTGATGTCAGAATAAAGGTGAATAATGGTGAAGGAGATATAGTACTTCCGACGAGGTGTATAGCTAAGGTATCGTCCACACGGGTGGCGAAGCTACCTCGCACCCCTGTCGGTGAACACAATCGGGCAGACTGAATTGTTGAGCGGCATAGCGGACAAACTCCAAGTTTGATGGTATGGGACGTGATCTCATCTTCTTCGTACTGAGGAAAACGACTACATCAGGGAGGTTTTACAGGCCGAGGCACTACCCTTATAGTACAAGGGCTGGTAGACATTTTTGGATAAGTATTTGAGGCCCATGAAAATTTGTATAAAGTCGGTTACATATTAATACCAGACAACGTACGAACGGGACCAAGGCGACGCTAGGCGAAACATACGTACCCTTTGGTTGTACGAACGCAGTTCGCCGAGGCATCGAACGAGACAGGTACCCCTCCATTCGTTTGTTCTGACGAGTTGGCAGTGTTGTGAAGTTAGAGCGTGGTTATGGATCGCGGTGACAATTTAACAGTGGCCAGTGCTGCATTCATAGCGATTGCTAGTTTAGTTAAAAAGAGAAATAAAAGACGGTGGTGGGCAGCTAGACTTTATTGAACTAGAATATTCACTAGTGGTAAATTATTTTTAAACAGTATGATGGAAGAAGAGATTGGCAAGTTTAGAAACTTTGCAAGAATGTCATCCACTGACTATATATTTTTATTTCAGCCAATTCGGGAGAAAATTTCGAAGAGTGATACAATTTTTTTTAAAGTATCAACCGTTAAAGAAAGGTAAGCCGTAACACTGAGATACTTGGCAACTGCTGATTCATTTATTAGCTTGAAATATGTTTTCGACGTATCGAAGCAGTTGATTTCAAGAATTATACCAGAAGTACGCAGAGCTATATATTTTTTTTTTACAACTGTAAAAATGGAGAATAGTGCCGACTCACATTGGAAGCTTCCAGAAGAATGACAGTCATTCTGAAAAACTGCAATTTGTGTTTCGTTGTTAAGTTCCATATTTTAAGAAGACGAATGTTGTATTTCGTCGTAATGTATCATAAAAAAGGCCAGTCTGTTATCCAATAAGTACTCTTATTTCGCCCAAAGCATTCTCTTTTTTTTCGAATTATGATAGTGTTTATTGTCCTTCTTTATGGGACATCTTTCATACTCTTTAATCAAAGAGAACACCTTTTCGCTGTTCCAACTCATGATTAAAAATAGAACAAAAACGAAACAATTACGAAACTAAAATACTCCAACATCTGATGACTGAGTCCCAACGTGGCAGCGTGAACGAGGGAAGAAGACTCACTACTGGAAATACCTGTCCCCATAGCATGCGGCGCACCACCGAATTCTCTTTGAAGTACCGACTCGGAACGGATGGCGTTCGTACCGCCTCGGTCGTTCGGCGAAAGGTCTCAGGCGGTTTGCCGCGCCTCGGCTGTACATACACACTAGTATGCTCGCCTCACCTCAGAGCCGTATGTGCGTTGGCTTGTTTTGGTGTATACCCGCCTTAACACTTCTTTTGAAATGTCTAAGGACAAAATTTAAAACCTGGCTGGGGGTAGTGGGGCATAGTCGAATTATTAACCTTGAACAATTTTTATTTGCTTTCATAACTGTGTTCATAAATATCGAAAAAAAATGTATTCGAGGAATGCTGAGGTTTACACAGAATAATAATTACACCTAGAAAAAAATAATTTAAAACACATGCCATTTTGGTGGCACCTTTTACCTGCGAGGTGATCGGGAATGTATCTGAGCCAGCCGATATACTACTCAGGGTATATAACACTACCGATCTCCTGGCAGGTAAAAAGTCCTACCAAAATTACCTGTGTTTTCAAAAAATATTTTTTCTAGGTGTAAATATTATTCTATGCAAACCTTAGCATGCCCTAATATATTTTTTCGATATTTATGAAACACAATTTTGAAAGAAAATAAAAAATTTTCAAGGTTAATAATTCGGCCTGTCAGGCAGTTCTTTGACTTTGTACTTAGACATTTCAAGTTTTATACAAATTTTTACGGTGCCTCAAATACCTTCCCTAAAATGTCTATCAGCTCTCCTACTACTACTACAGGCAGCTCCGCATCTGGCGAGTAATGGGCAAGGCTTCTTCGAATAACTACGGGTACCACTGCTTCCCAGGCCTGCACGTTCGATTGACAATTAGTCAATGATTAAATTACTGAGGTCTTCCTAGCTAAAGATAAAAAACATTATTTCTTAACGAAAACACTAAGTACTCTGATAGACAGGAACGTTATTATACCATCATAAGACATGTGAAATAAATTAATATAATACCTGAAAAAAAAGAAAGGATAATACAGAGAATTTACTGACAGCAGTAATAAAATACGTGACATTTGCTTTGCTCAGCATCTATAACCCATTTCGTTCTGTAATACTGTACATAGTATTTAACCCATTTTGTGAAAAAAAATCATTAGCTAGGAAATCGCACATTAAATTATCAGGAATCACTGCTCATGGTTTCTTCTTAACGGTTTACTCCTTGTCGACATTGAGGCCGTTAGTTGCGGAAAGGACAGAGGCCAAGGAAATGTAACAAATTCGGATATGTCATTTTCAAGGAATCAACCCGACATTCACCTGGAGTGATATGAGGAAACCAAGGAACTCCCAAATCGGGATGGCTGGACAGGAATTCGAATCCGTGTTCTCCCGAATGATCTTGTTTAGTATCAGACTGAACAGGGGAGGTGATAATCCATCCCCTTGTCTTACACCAGTTTTAATTTCAAACGAGTCAGAAATTTCGCCCACAAATTTCACTATTGAAGTTCTATCTGTTACAGTTCGTTGAATTAACATAATTGTTTTATTATGTAAGTAGTCTCAAAGCCCGTCAAAAATGACGGTTTTAACGGAATGTTTTGGCAATTAATCTCTTTTCAGTTGCTTAACGAAATAGAATTGTTATAAAATAAAGCTTAATGCAATTTATCGTCCTTTGTGCTGTGGCAAAAACTTTCAGTTGTCAACTTGGTCCAGGTTGCATTTCAGCCTAATCACAATCTCCGCTGATACTGCCGCTAGAAAATCAAAAAGCTTCGATCATACGCGAATTCGTTCATCGCATTTCAGTGTCATCATGCAGCGCGATGTAAACTTGATCCAAAATCTTCACGTGTTCTTACATCTGTCTTTCTTATTATCTATGATGAAGATCGATGTTTTAACGGCTGACACAGCTTACATGCGGTTGAAATAACGACCAATGCGAAAACGAAGGATACAAACAATAAATCTTAGCAACCCACATTATGCCATGTAATATTAGTTTTAATTGTGGTTAGGCCTCATAGATCGCGATCAATTTGAAACTTTTTTCATTCAAACCAAGAAATGATTTCAGTAAAAAATGCAAGTAATAATTAATATGCGAATTTAAACGAAATACTTTTTTTTTCTTTCAGTGTTCTAGCAAATCATGTCTTAACAGTTGCTTAACTAGATAGAATTTTTATAAAATAAAATACAATAATTCCTCGTGCCTTGCTCTGTAGCAAAAGGTTTCCGTTTCCATTCGGGTACAGGTAAGGTTGCCAACTATACTGTTTTAAACAGTATTATACTGTTTTTCATTAAATTATACTTTTTACTGTTTAACAAAAATAAAGTATACAAAATACAGTTTTCAGCATCAAAATGCAGACACATTATTATGTGTTACACTTAGACGCTCACAAATTGTTTTTATTTAGTCAGAGGGCGCTCACTGCTCAGTGCAGTGCAGCCACAAACAAATCACACTGAGTTTCTGAACGAATCTGTCAGTGGCAAATATTCAAGACTGTCATTCCACTCACTGACAGACGTGAGAGTGTGGTGTGTACGTTACTATTACTACTACGTTACGTTCTCAGAATATAACCGTTTTTTTGTGTGGGCTTTGTAGTGATAAGCTTAGTGTACAAAAGATGGAAAGTGATACTACTGATACTACTCCTACAACACCAAGTAAGAAAGCCAAACTATCGAAAGTAAAACAAAAATATAAGCACGAATGGGAATGCCAATATGACTGGTTAACGAGTGATCCACTGTGCAAATTTAATGCTAAATGCAAAATATGTGCTTTAACATTTACTATTTCTCACGCAGGTGTTGGGCAGGTTTGATACTTTCGTTTGCGTCTTGCTTGATTTCCACTTATCTATTTTTTGATATGCTTAAATTATTACATATTTTTAGGTAACTATTTTACATAATATATTTCGTTTCGTTTTTTTAGGTTAAACAACACTTGACCAGCAAAAAACATCAAGCAAAAATGGAAATGAGAAAATCTAGTGGATTGTTACAAAAGTTTTTTCCTAAAACTTCTGCTTCTACATCAGGCTTGTCTCCCCTTTCTAATGAAGATACCAAGTTAACAGCGGCCGAGTTAGCGATGACATACCATACTGTCAAGCATAATTTATCGTACAATAGCCAGGACTGTAGTATCAAATTAAATAAGATTATCTATGTTGATTCCAAAACAGCCACTAACTTACGATTGGCTAGGACAAAAATGGAGGCATTAGTGACCGAAGTTCTTGGCCCACATTCCTTGCAGTCTGTTATTGACCAGTTAAATAAAGACAATGTATTTTACTGTCTACAAACTAATGCCTCCAATAAAAAAAATATCAAATTGTTTCCTCTGGCAGTCCAATATTTTACCCCTAAAAGTGGAATACAACAAAAATTAATTGATTTTTATGAAAATCCAGATGAATCAGCCAATGGGATGTTTTCAGCCATTAAAAACTCCTTAGAGTCTTTAGAACTTCCTTTCAATCTATTATCTGGTTTTAGCGCTGACAATACAAATGCAAATTTTGGACATAATCATTCATTATATACAAACATCTTAGAGGTTGTGCCAGACTTAATAAAAGTAAATTGTCATGCCCATATTGTGCACAATTCAGTAAAACATGCTATGAATTGTTTAAGTTATGACATTGAGAACATTATATTAAAAATCTATAGCCATTTTTCTGTGTCGGCATGCAAAAGAGAAGAATTAAAAAGATTTGTAGCACTTGCTGAAGGAGAGTTTCATTAAATAAAACGACACATAGGAACTCGTTGGCTATCTCTTCTACCAGCGATTGATACAATTTTTCTTAATTGGACACCAATTTGTAATTACTTTGTTGATTTGGATGTTGACTGTCCAATGGTAATTCAAAATTTATTAATGTTAGATGATAATGTTAAAAATAAAGTAATTTATAGTTACCTTCTGTATGCTAGTCATATATTAAATTTTTTCAATAAAACAATTAAAAAATTAGATGGAAATAAGGTAACTATTTTAGATGTTTATAACATTATGACTGGTTTAAAGACTGAGCTAATTCAAAGAAAAATGGTAAGTATTTTGGCCATGAAACAAAAAAAGTTTTAAATACTATTAGAGAGTCTTCCCAAGAAGTTTTTAATAGAACTATAAATAACTTTATACTTTTTATTGAAAAAAGCTAATTTGTATTTAGAAGAATGGTTCGATTTCAATCAGACTAATTGGCTTTCTTTAATTAGCTGTTTGTCATTGAAGTCTGCGGTCACATTTGATCATTTTGAGAAAATTATAGATAATCTAAATTTATATAGACTCAATATTGGTATGGATGATTTATATTCAGAATTAACAAATTTTAAAGTAATTTATGATAAAATATCAGAAGACAAAGATTTTCTTAAAATGAGTGCTAGCCAAAAAATGGAGCCATTTATTAGTAAACACTTCAGAAGAATTTAAAAACATCACTAAAATTGTCTCATATCTACTTTCTGTTCCCGCCACCTCAGCATTTACTGAAAGAGTTTTTTCAGTAATGAATGCTAAGTGGCGGGATGATAGAAACAGAGCATCTATCAAATTAATAAAAAACGAGCTCCTCATTTATTTTAATTTCGATATTAATTGTGATGAGGCATATGAAGTTTTTAAAAAAGATTGCAAATTAGTAAGTTGTGCGACAAGCTCTAAAAAATATGTATTTAAAACAATAAATAAATAAAATACTGTTCGTTTTTCTAAAATACTGTTTAATAACCTTCATAGACCTGAATATACTTTATTTCTTGTAAAGAAAGTTGGCAACCCTAGGTACAGGTTGCATTTCAACGTAACCACATACTACGCTAAACTTGCTGCCAGAGAAACAATACTTCAATCACAAGCATATTAATCACAATTTAGTGGCAATAACGCATCACGATATAAAGTAAAGCAAAAATCTTCGGGTGTTCTTACATCTGCCTTTTTTGCTATCCGTGATTCAGATCGATATTACAACGGTTGAATGGCTAATGCAGTTACATACGGCTGGAACAGGTCGTCAGTAAAAGCAAAGGAAATTAATAAATCTTAACAACTAACGACATGCCAGGTAATATTATATTTAATTGAAGTCTAGGATGTATAGATTGTGATCAGTGTAGAAAAACGTTGGTTCAAACGAAGTAATGATTTAATTAACAGGACACTTATGAAAACATTTTATTAAAAAAAAATATTTTACTCATACCCTCTGCTTTAAAGTCAAGTGCTGGTTATAATAACAATATAATCATTGCTAAAAGAAAATTAAAAGGTTTTATTTTACATATCTATGCCGAAGATTTTAACGAGTACTTTTACATAAAACGAATATAAAATAAATACAAGCAACTAATAATTATTTTGTTGATTTAAACGGAATATGTACTTTCCTTTCAGTATTCTGACTATTAATTTATTTACTGATGCTTAGCTAAATAGAACTGTTATTATATAACGTGCATACGTAGAACAACATCTCTGATTGTAAGCTGTGCAAAGGAGATAAGCGTAGCGTCATAGCGCGACGCCATAGTGTGACGTCACTGTGTGACCAAATAAGCGTTTTATAAGAATAGATATGATGTAATATAATTTTTATCTATCTATATTTAAGAAAGTCAACCCATGTGTATTGGTTCCAGAATCAAAACTACTGAAAAGATTTCATAGTGTATTAAACCCTTTAAAAGAATTTATAATTACGAAAAAAAAAACAGAGAATTTATCTAGCGTTGAAGTTATCTCAGACACACGACTACAATCTCTGACTGTTAACAGTAAACTGTGCATAACTGTTGCTTTATACATGAGAGGGAACTGTATATTAAGCCTTTAGTGTTAGTAATGAAAGTAACTTAGGAAAACAATTTTGGATACTTTATATTCAATTGTAAAGCAGCGGAATAGATTTTAATTTTGAGCTCCACATGTTCGATACTGTGTAAACCCACTTAAATTGTCTCAGCAGTTTTCAGGTTACACCAACCAATTTGTATAAAGAATGCTGAAGTTCAGAACAGCGTCAGATGATGTCTCACACTTTAACTCTGATCTCAAGCATTCAAATTGTGAAAACCCCTTCAAAATCTGTATTTTCTACTTGATGTCGGAGCAGACAGACACAATCAAGACAGATTTATGTAAGTGGGATGTATTAATGTAGGTACGGTATATGTTTGTATTTCCAAGTAACAACATAATGAGAGTAGTGGTTAGGCTGAAATGCAGCCTGACATTCTGTATCAAAGTATGCCACCCATCCCGTTTTTGGAAGAGTGCGGGTAAACTGATGTATTTCGTTAATTCCGAAAATGGCTGTTGTGAATTTGATGAAACTTAGTACACGTGTTTCTCAATGGACGATTGAAAATACTACAGACGTAAATCAAGTCCTACCAACCCCTTTTGGGCAGAGTGCGGGTAATTCGACGTTTATTTTAATTCCGGAAAATCTGATGTTTACATATGTTTACAATTAGGTGACTAAAAATAGTGTAGACGTAAATCAACTTCAACTAGAACGGTAAAAGCTGGTTATTCTGATAGTTACCATGTAGTACATGAAAGTGTTGCACACAAGCAGTCAAAAAACACCTACCATCGCCCCTGTTATTTCATCTAAAACACCTTTGCACACCGCAAGTGATCAAAGACGATCTGTAACAATGTTTTGAAATATAAATTGCCATCTTGAAAACGTGAAACCTTGTATTAATGTTTGCTGTGTTATTACCTTGTTCGAGAACGAATATTTTGGGGACAGAATTTCATAATTGACCTAGCAAATTAGGAAGAAATGGTTTATAACATTATACAGGATGTCCGCAGAAGGTCTCCATACCTGGTACCATGATGTACGTCTAAATGTCTATATACGAAGTAATAAAAGGAAGATTGTAAATGGCATTTCGACTTTTAAAGCGATTTGCATTAAATAGTACTACTCATTGACAAAGTGAAACCATTGGCACATCATTATGGGGTTTTTCTTGAACTTCGTTATTATTAGCTAGGACAGAAGCCTATATCGTCAGTGATTTATCTTCGTCGTATGTTATAATATATAAATCCACCATTAAGGTGAATTGTTCAATACACTAACTTGAAACTTTGTCTACATATACAAGGGGTTCCTGTTTTAATGTTCAGACGGGGAGGATATTTTGTTATTTTTTTCTATTTTCTTTCGAACAATTTTTATACATCCAAACTTCTCTTTCCTGCCACAACTACATAGCACAGGCCATTGGTGTTTGTGTATGTTAGTAGCATCGAGTCTCCCATCGTGCACTATGGTGGTTAGAGGTCGGTAGCTATGGGGATGTGGGAGATATAATGGTTGAAAGTGGTCAACCTGGGGAACTTTCATATTTCGACCAAAGACGTATGTGTCCCTATGCATCACTGTTTGGCAAAAACAATCAAGCGCAGATCACTGGTGTTTGCGTGTTGTAGTAGCACAGTGTCACCGATAGTGCACAACGTTGGCCGAATGTAGATAGCTGTGGGAGTGTGGGAGATATGGTGGTTGAAAGTGTTCGATCAAGGATATTTTCGTATTTCGACCAAAGACATCTGTGTCCGCGTATTTCACTTTGCTGCCTCAACTACATAGCGCAAACCACTGGTGATTATTTGTGGTAGTGGCCTCGAGTTTAGGAAAAGTGGTTTCCAAAGTTCGTCAATAGATTCCTGCACCATAATATGACACGTATTGAAATAGTAAAAATCCCACTTCTAGGATTTGATCATTTCCGGCTTCCTGGCACACCTTTTTTGTCATTCGCTTCAACTATTTTACAGCATCTTTGTATAGCAATGTATTTCAAACTTTCTAGTATTTGTTCTACACAATCTCATAAGCACACAATCACAACTGACACAAAATGCTGTTATATGTAAATTATTTAGAAAGGTTTTTTTCGAAGGTACAGTTCAGTGTTTGATACTAAAAGAGTTTTACTTTTGAATAGCATTATTTACATATACTAATCTTGATATCACTTTCTTGTGATCATTCCATGTGATTCTGTCGCCGTCCCCCTCCCTATACCCCGCCGAAAATTACCAAGAATCACTTTTTAAAATTCTTAAATTTCGTTTTTAGGATTTATTCTGTTGTCTTTTTTGTAGAATTTCATCATCTTTGTTTTGTTTTTGTTTTCCATTCAAAGAAGATCCCTTTCTCAATACTTTGTTCATTCCATTCACTAATTTCTCTGCGTATTCACTCCCTTCAGCTACCAGATGTACCATGAAATTTCAGCATACAGAAGCCCTTTTCACCGCACAGAACTATCGATGATGGATGCCTGCAGATATGATGAAAAAAACAATCAATAAAAACCACAGAATACGTACATCTAAGGCAAATTTGAAATCGATATTCTCTTATACTACATCAGCTTTCTAAAGAAAAATATTATGTGAGGTTCTGTAGGTTCAGTTGTACACTAACATAGTCTCCAGATTGCTGAGGTCACGTTTAAGCAGTTTGTCACTATACAATACAGAGGTTTGTAACTGAAAACGTTACAAGAAACTTATTTTTCAAAAATTGTTTACTGAAATAAAGACCAAAGGAGAAAATCATGTATGGGAAACTATTACCAGCGACTGCTTTCATTCCATGAGTTCTTTATGCATGGTATACGTGCCTAGACACTTCCTGCAGAATTGTTATAGTGTATTTCAGAAATTTAAATTCTGAGACATCTGTCAATATTTGAACACTATCGAAAGAGTGCTCGTCTTTGATATATGTATTAACTTTTTCATACAATTCTCATGTGGTCAGACGTAGACTATTTAGTTTATGGTGATCTTCCATAGTCCTTAACACAGATAATAATAATAACATTGAAACGATATGTATCAATTGGAAGAAACACAAACATATTGAGCTGGGCTGTACAAGTGGGATGGTTTAATATATATATATATATATATCTGTGAAAGAAAAAGAAAAGAAAAAAAAATCTCTGATGTTGAGCACATGCTTTTTAAAACTGAGTTTGAGAGGAAAAAAATTTACTTACTGGTCCATTCAGCTGCAGAAACAATGAAAAATATTTTTAATAACAGGTAAACCGTCAAAATTAAATTCAACAGCTGAATAAAATTTTTCTAATGGTATAAACCAGTAATCCTAGAAACAACATGAATTTATGTGCACCTTCGTCTGAAAAGACAAGAGAATACCATTTATCGCAAGTTTTAATTATCTTACAAATTTTAAATATTACATGAGCCAATTAAAAGCAGGTAGCATCTGTAAACCAAGTGATAGAAAAGAAAACAGGTATGAAATTCCTCTTTACTATTCAGCACCCAACAGCGCCCTATTACTGACGCTCCGTTTGTCTGTCCCGAGCATCTATTATTACCGAAGGACATGGAAATTTGTTTACAGTGTAAATAATATCGTGTATTTAAACGACAAATATTAAAATATTGAAGTTAAACACAGTTCCTAGTTTTCAATAAAAAAGCAAAAGTTTTTGTTTGAAGTTATTTGGCCATGTATTAATAGGGTCTACTATTCATTGAAAGTTTCTCTTAACTGAGACTACTTTGCACATTAATATACCAATAGTAAATATATTGGAAAAGAACGATTTCACTAACAGTTTGAGCGACAGTGTAGTGCGGAGCTGCCTAATTTCAAACCGTGTGGAACAACGATAGTTAACGCCAAGCGCCTATCTATTGTCCAACTATAAGATACCAATTAGAATATACAACCCCAATTGTGTGAGCCTCAACTCACACTTTCCTGGTTATTTATCTTTATAGCAAAGCCTTAAATTCATTCCGATGGAGAAAAACGCCAAATAACGTACTAATGCGCATTTCTCGTGTGTTAACTTCTACATAATGCTGCATGAAGGAACGGTTTGGTGGTTCAGCAGTTAAGGTAGATACCGAAAGGTCATCGGTTCGGATCGCTATCTCTGATGGGATTTTCAATAGTATTTTAACCCGGCCTTCACCTCTGGCACAGTTTGCTATGTAATGTGAAATACGCCAAAACGCTTCCATATTTCGGATTCCACGTTAAGCTGTAGGTTCCCTATACCAACATGATTACCGGGTTAGGTTATGCGGCTCCGACAAAGGACGTTTAACGCCCTGGCCTCGCATTCGAATCCCCGTACGGGCATCCAGATTTGGGTTTTCCATAGTTTCCCCAAATCACTCCAGGCGAATGCCGGAGTCCTCTCTTCAAAAGGCCATGGCAGAATTCCCGTTCCTTGTCCCCAGCCCCATCTCGCCTCTAATGATCTCGACGTCGACGAGGCGTAAAGTCATAAGTGAAAAAAAAATAAAAATAACAAGGGACGCATTGCGCGGCGGTTAAACTCTGCCGCTAATGGCCGAACAATCCTTCGGCATCATCCGATCAACAATGCCACACGGTGATTTGATTTACAGCATGAACGAAATCATCACGTCCCAGTACAGCTTCGATAACGGTAAGAACTGGCTCGTTAATTGTTGGGATCTGCATCGCCACGACTCCACGTCCTTACCTCCAATTTTCGTAGTTTGTCTATTTAAAAAAATGGAGAAAATACGTTTAGGAAAAATAAAATACGTTTGTCTCGGCATTCTAAGTAAGAAAAAGTAATTCAGCTCCATCATTGTCGCTAAATAATTGGAAATATCCGCAATATGTACTAGAGCGTGTTATAGCGATCTTATCTACATCTACATATATACTCTGCAATTTACAAAATTGTGGGTGGCAGAGGGTGCTCAGCACCAAAGCTAATCTCTTTGCTGTGCATTCCAATCCTTAATGGTACGAGGGAAAAAAGAATTCATATACGAATCATTGCAGCACCTTATTTCTCTAATCTTATCTTTCCTGTCATTCCGGCTCAAATAGGTTGGTGGACGAAGTATTTCACTACACTCGTGAGTGAAAGTGGGAGTACGCATGTTTACCAATAAGTTTAAACGAAACGTACGTCGTCTATCTACCAGAGACTCCCAGCCTAGTATACTAATCATTTCTGTGACGCTTTCATAAGGACTGTAGCAAGCGGTCACCAATCGAGAGGCTCTTCTCTGTACTTTCTCTATACTTTCGATGAACCCCTTACGAAACGGATCCCAAATGGCACAACAATAGTCCAAATGTGGACGTACAAGAGATTTGTACGCTATCTCCTTTGTTTGTTCATTACAATTTTTCAATATTCGACCTATGAATCGCAGCCTAGAATTAGCTCTACCTACTAACGAATTAATGTGTAAGTCCCATTTCATGTTCCTTTGCACTGTTACTCCCAAATATTTCATAGAATCGACCATATCAATAACTGAATTGTTTAACTCGTATTTCTGAACAATTGGATTCTTTTTGTTAGTTATGCTCATTGTCTTACACTTTTTACAATTTAGCGTAAGTTGCCACTCAGCGCACCATGCCAAAATAATATCCAGATCACGCTGAATTTCTAAGCAATGGGCCAAATTCCTTACTTCCCTATAAATAACCGCATCATCAGCAAACAATCTAAAAAGGTACAAGTAATACTCTCGGGTGACTAGCCGAGTTATAGAAGTGTCATAATAATCACACAATATTTCGGCACTCTGAATCGTTGGCGCCATCTTCCGGTGAAGTGAGGTCAGGAACATGCGAAGCTGCTGAGCTAGACCAGATTCCCGCTGGTAACCTCTGATTGGTCGGCTGTGGAACCAGTCGTAGCAGGGGTCAAATCTCGTTGCGGCTTGAATCGATGCCACAGGACGCAGACGAGAGGATGGAGAGTGAGCGAACTTTAACGTCTGCAGCGGCGAGCGATGCTGATTCGACGGCTGTCGACGAATCAGCAGAGAGCGATGAGCTCTACTTGGAGGGTCTTCGCGATAGTGACAAGTTCGCTTTTCGCGTTGACTTGAAGAACGGAGCTGCACGCCCGCAACCTAGCTTCTTCAGAGAACTACAGCGGAAGTACAAACCTTACTTCCTGGTCGCTCTGGGTCGTTCATGCCGGCCTGAAGTATGGCTGGTCATTACCAGCAAACACTGACGACATCTATGGTGTACTTATCATCTCTGGGGACAGCGCCGCCGAAGTCAGCGTCATCCATGACGATGCTGAGGCCAAAGGACAAAAGCGTCCGGGGGCCCTTGCATCAATGCCGCTGGTCTTTGCAAAGGACTTCTGCGCAACTAAGTTTTTCCGCAAGTTAAATGGGAAACTGAAGCGGCAGCGCAGAAGGCAGCAAAATACAGCAACTGAGGACTGGCAGACTGCTGGAAGCAAGATTCCCGCCGCAACAGAGAGGCTGCCGGTTCCAGAGAAGGAGGCACCTGGTCTCCAAGCTGCTGAGCCTTCAACGCCAAACAGCCCCACCAGGGAAGACGAGGAGGTACTACACGACACCCCATCGTCACCCACGCCATCCCAGAAGGAGGGGGAGACAGCACCAGCAACTGAGGAGGGACCTGTCCGCCCATTGGTGGTGCCCTATGAAGGGAACTGTGGCAGCCTGTATGTTCAGCTTCTGCTGGCTACAGAGCTGCCACTTTTCTGCTGGCCGGCTGAAGGAGGCATCTCCATCCTTGCCTCCTGCCCCTCGGACCTCAGGAGAGCCGCCGCCATGTTGAGCGACATGGGCGTCAGCTGCACCGTGGAGCAGCCCAGCCCGCCGAGCCAACCTGTCCCTCCGCCTGCAGCTGTTGAGGCACAGCCGAGGGCGAGGAGCAAGAGGGCCAACAAGAAGAAGCCCTCTCCTCCCGAGCTTCGTCAATGCTTCAACTGCCAGCTCCATGGACACGAGGCGAAGGACTGCCAAAACCAGCGCAGATGCACCAGATGTGGGGCTGACCATCGTGCGACTGAATGTACCACAGCCAGGGAAGAGGCAGTCTGCTGTAACTGCGGACTTAACCATGCAGCCTGCTTCTCTGGCTGTGAAAAGAAGAAACAGCTTAGGGCGAATCATCGCGCCAAAGCTGCCACGGCGCCCAGGAGTGCCCAGCAGGAGACACGCTCCTGCAAGCCACCCCACACCGCCAGACCGGCGACTACGCGCGGGCTCCATACTCGGGCCGCACCGCGTCGCCAAGACCAGCCCACGACGGCTCCTGGGTCCAGTCGGCAGCCACCCGGCCGCCGTGGAGGTCGTCTTGCCGACCGATGCCACTGCCGTTCCGGACCCAGCGACCAGCTCACGGTGGTGGTGACGCTGCTAACCCAGCTAATCACCGCCCTAATGCCACGTCGAGATCAAGACAACAACAGACATCCATGACAACTGACGACTTAGCAAAAGACAATTCAAAAAAAGCAAATCCGACAGCAGTCATAGGGTTTTACCCTGGTACTGCATCAACAACATGGCGTAAGCCATACCGATGACTCTGTGCTGTGCTGTGCTGTGTTGAATCGATGCCAAGGTGGAGTTACGGCTAGATTTGATGTCCTTTTTCACATGACATATAGCGGATGGGCTTAAAATCACCGCTCCTTCGAAGAAGATATCCGAAAACAAAGCCTTCACGATAAATTGTTTGTCCAACTGATGGGTCAACACGAATCCGTTGCGGGCCTCATATTGAGCCATGCTGCCACGTGATTGGTCAGATTTGTAACCAATGGTAGCCGGGGTCCTGCCTCGTAGTAACTCATCGTTCGGTAGAAGGAAAAGTCAGAAGGCAAAAACTTACACATAAGCTGATCATTAATGCCTGAGCAACAAATTGCTCGCTTATGTTACTACCGAACTTTCCGTTGATCTGGACGCGCCGTGTAATGCGTCTCGGTCGCGCTGTCGACGTATAGTATTTATGATTGGCGTCCAGGCTTCACTCAGCTGGTACCCGCTGTCGCGGTTGACGAGGTTAGACGCGAGACGAATTTCTACTGCTTCTGTAAGGATGCTATTCCAGAAGCTACCAGTATGCGCCAGTACTCTGGTATTTTCGAAATCAAAACCATGGCCATGTTCTAGACTGTGTTCCGCCACCGCAGACTTTTCTTTCTGCCCCAGACGAACGTGTCGTGCATGTTCTAGACAACGTTGGTGAACACACCGCACCGTCTGGCCAATGTAGCTCTTTCCACACTCGCAACTAATGCTATATACCCCAGGTGTCCGCAAAACAAGGTCATCCTTGGGGGAGCGCAAGATGTTCTTCACCTTCGGTGGTGGCAGGAAAATGGTCTTGATTCCACTTTTTGCTAGAATCCGTCCTATCTTGGACGTTGTGGCGCCAGAGTACGGCAAGAAGGCGAGACGATCAGGTGGCTCTTTCTTGGTGTTGTTGATACTACGTGTCGGCTCTCGGAATGCCTGTCTTATCTGATAATCAGTGTACCCGTTGCGTCGAAAGGTCTGACGCAGATGACTCAATTCATCGGGTAGACTGTCCGAATCGCATATCGCTCGCGCCCTATGTACAAGCGTGCTGAGTACCGTCTTGCGCTGTGCCGGATGGTGATGGCTACGCGCGTTCAGGTATAGGTCTGTGTGCGTAGGTTTTCTGTACACAGAATGTCCTAGAGACCCGTCAGGTTTCTTTTCTATTAGAATGTCTAAGAAAGGCAGCCGGCCTTCTTCTTCCACCTCCATCGTAAACTTGATGTTTTCGTTTCTGCTGTTAAGATGATGGAGAAAGGCTTCAAGGTTGTCTCTGCCGTGTTGCCAGACCACAAAGGTATCATCTACGTATCGGAAGAAAGCGGTGGGCTTCATAGGAGCGCTTGCTAGTGCCTTGTCTTCAAAGTTCTCCATGAAGAAATCAGCAATAACTGGCGATAAAGGACTGCCCATGGCCACTCCATCAACCTGTTCGTAATACTCCCCGTCATACAAGAAATACGAGGATTGGAGTGTGTGCCGGAATAACTCCAATATGGCAGGCTCAAAATGCTGTTCCAGTAGACACAGAGTGTCAGTGAGAGGGACCCTAGTGAACAGTGACACCACATCGAAACTCACTAATAAATCATGTTGCTGCAGGTGGAGTTCTTTGATGACGTCTATAAATCTTGCAGAGTTGGTCACGTGATGAGGACCGTTACCCACTAATGGTGTCAGTAGCCCAGTTAGATATCGGGCAAGCAAATATGTAGCTGATCTGATGGTACTTACTATTGGCCGTAATGGGGTACCCTCTTTATGGATCTTGGGGAGTCCATAGAGCCTTGGAGGAACAGCAGCCCGGGGTAGTAGTTGTTTAACTGTGTCTTCTGGCAGCCCTGAGTTCTTAAGAAGAGCTGTCGTTTTTCTCACCACGGCGTTGGTAGGATCCCGTGCAATCTTGCGATAGGATGTGTCTTTCAGGAGTTCTTCCACCTTTCGACGATAATCTTCCATAGTAAGCACTACAGAAGCGTTACCTTTGTCTGCCGGTAAGACAATAATGCCTGTGTTTTTCCGCAATGCCCGAAGTGATCTCCTCTCGGCAGCTGTGATGTTGGGCCGTGGCGACTTTGATATGCATAAAATACGGCAGGTTTCACGCCTCATTTCTTAGGACATTCTGTGTACAGAAAACCTACGCACACAGACCTATACCTGAACGCGCGTAGCCATCACCATCCGGCACAGCGCAAGACGGTACTCAGCACGCTTGTACATAGGGCGCGAGCGATATGCGATTCGGACAGTCTACCCGATGAATTGAGTCATCTGCGTCAGACCTTTCGACGCAACGGGTACACTGATTATCAGATAAGACAGGCATTCCGAGAGCCGACACGTAGTATCAACAACACCAAGAAAGAGCCACCTGATCGTCTCGCCTTCTTGCCGTACTCTGGCGCCACAACGTCCAAGATAGGACGGATTCTAGCAAAAAGTGGAATCAAGACCATTTTCCTGCCACCACCGAAGGTGAAGAACATCTTGCGCTCCCCCAAGGATGACCTTGTTTTGCGGACACCTGGGGTATATAGCATTAGTTGCGAGTGTGGAAAGAGCTACATTGGCCAGACGGTGCGGTGTGTTCACCAACGTTGTCTAGAACATGGCCATGGTTTTGATTTCGAAAATACCAGAGTACTGGCGCATACTGGTAGCTTCTGGAATAGCATCCTTACAGAAGCAGTAGAAATTCGTCTCGCGTCTAACCTCGTCAACCGCGACAGCGGGTACCAGCTGAGTGAAGCCTGGACGCCAATCATAAATACTATACGTCGACAGCGCGACCGAGACGCATTACACGGCGCGTCCAGATCAACGGAAAGTTCGGTAGTAACATAAGCGAGCAATTTGTTGCTCAGGCATTAATGATCAGATTATGTGTAAGTTTTTGCCTTCTGACTTTTCCTTCTACCGAACGATGAGTTACTACGAGGCAGGACCCCGGCTACCATTGGTTACAAATCTGACCAATCACGTGGCAGCATGGCTCAATATGAGGCCCGCAACGGATTCGTGTTGACCCATCAGTTGGACAAACAATTTATCGTGAAGGCTTTGTTTTCGGATATCTTCTTCGAAGGAGCGGTGATTTTAAGCCCATCCGCTATATGTCATGTGAAAAAGGACATCAAATCTAGCCGTAACTCCACCTTGGCATCGATTCAAGCCGCAACGAGATTTGACCCCTGCTACGACTGGTTCCACAGCCGACCAATCAGAGGTTACCAGCGGGAATCTGGTCTAGCTCAGCAGCTTCGCACGTTCCTGACCTCACTTCACTGGAAGATGGAGTTCCGAGTTGGCATTCGCTGAGTGAGGATGTGCGATGAGGAAAGTGCTCGCCGCGCTGTCGCGCCAGGCGGGCCGAGTGCCCCACCGCACTCGGCTTTGCCGGCGGCAGTAGCGGCCACGTTGACGACCCGGCTAACGGAAACGGACTTGGCAACGGATATGAATAGGACGGCTACGCAAGATGGTACGACAACCTGGCAACCGAACTCGGATTCGAATATGGATACTACTGGGACCATCCACACAACGCAATCGACAACCGGGCCTGCCCACGGACTTGACTCCCGCGCAACTAAGCGATGCACCTCACCGCTCCTCGGTGGTAAAGCGAAGATATCGAGGAGTGAGAAGAGAGCCAGCCATAGTAAACTCAGCATCCCTGTGTCGCAGCTTGCCACGACCAGCAAAGACAAGAAGGCGGGAAAGAAGAAAGTCATCGGTGCCTTCAGTTTCCCGGAACCATCCGCCACTTTCCCGGAACCATCCGCCACTTTCCCGTTTCGCGGTAAATCCACGAACAAGAACAGAAAAACAAGTTCAGCTGGGGACCAAACAGACGGTGCAGGGTTCACGGAGGCGCGTCGCACCTGTAAACCTCCGCCTACTCTAGACCCTGGCAGAATTGAACTCAGCAACCCATATGACGTGCTGATCCAGGAAGAACCAGAGCAGCATCATCAACAACAACAGCAGCAGCAACAAACACAGCCACAGCAGAAGCTCCAGCAGCAACAACAGCAGCTACGGCAGCAACACCAGCAGCCACAGCAGCAACAACAGCAGCCGCATCAGCAGCCGCAGCAACAACAACAGCAGCAGCAGAGCTCCAAACAGCAGATCCCGCCCATCGTGGTACAGTACCCCAACACATACAAGGAACTGTACCAGATGGTGAAAGGAACACTGAACGGGCGGCCTTTCCAAGCCAAGTCCGCCGGTGGAGATAAAGTCAAACTGACATTATCCAACACTGAAGATTACCTGGACGTCACCGCAGTGCTGCAGCGGAGGAAAATACCTTATTATACATTCCCGTCCGCGGCGGAAAAGTTACTGAAGATCGTCGTCCGTGGCATGCCCTCGAACATGCCACCGGAAGATATCAAGGAAGAATTAGACGAGCTGGGACTCGACATAAGAACAGTAACACAACTAAAGAGACCTGGCGGCTCTGAAGTAATGCCTCTTTTCCTTGTGGTGCTTCCAGATCGGCCTCAAAACAGGAAAGTGTTTGAACTGGAAGTACTGATGTCCCTACGGATTAAAGTAGAGAAATTGAGGTCCTCCAATGGCCCAGTTCAATGTTATAATTGTCAGGCCCTGGGGCATGTTGCGAGACATTGCAACATGCCCCCAGTGTGCGTCAAGTGCGCAGGGGCGCACCTGTCCAACGCTTGCACCATGAGGAAGGGTGAAAACGCCCCGACATGCGCTAACTGCAAAGGCAGCCATGTCGCGAGCTATAAGGGGTGTCCAGCGTTCAAACGCGCCCGAGATAGACAACGGGGTATCACCTCTACCCAGACAAACAAGGAGCAGAAGAAGACGAACGCAGAGAAGAAGGCGGAAGAAACACCTGCCCAGGAATCATCAGCTACCAACCAACACAGGCGCCAACGAGAAGATAAGAATAACGCCCAGAACCCACCTCAGAAGAATGGCAAAGGCCAGCAAAAAGGAAGCAAGAAGAGTGAGGCACAAATGCCAATCGACCACTCGGAAATCACCTCCTTTGCTGAAGCCGTCACTGGTCAAAGTCAACCCAAGGGAAACAAAAAACCTGCAGCCAACAAGAGCAGCCATCCCAAACCTGGCCAACAATGCCAAAATTGTAACCACAACAGAAATTCTTCTGATTCTGCGAATGGAGGGACGATGGACCAAATGCTAACAATAGTAGGCAACCTTTTCAACATGGTGACAACGCTTCTCACAAAATTCGACCAACTAGCCGCGGACATAGCAACCGCAGTTAAGACGGCCCTAACAACCGACAACCCTGGCAACCTTTCTCCCCACAATGGCTAGAACGCATATACAAGGACTAACCATGTGCATTTGGAATGCTGACGGCATCCACTCACAAATTGGTGAGTTCAGACAATTTCTACGAGACGAGGATATAGACATATGCCTCGTGTCTGAGACACATCTCAAACATGGCCTCAGAGCCACAGTTGCCAACTACTGCTGCTACCGGCAAGATCGACCAACAGCCGGAGGCGGTGTTGCAATTTACATCAAACACGGCAACCCTCATCATGAGCTGCTTTCGCCCCAGACAGAGCAGCTGGAAACAAAGGCTATCGAGGTGCAAACCAGTAGCGGGCCAGTCACGGTGGTCTCTGCCTACAGACCACCGAGCAGAAGACTAATCGAAGATGACTTCTCCCAAATATTAAACTTTCGAGGCAAACTCCTCATAGGGGGAGACTTAAATTCTAAACACACTGACTGGAACTCCAGAGTGACCAACACTGCAGGGCAGCAACTACACAGAATTGCACGTCGGCACAACCTACTAGTCTGGGGACCAGAGCAGCCTACACATCATCCTTGGAATGGTGGTAGACCGGACGTCCTGGACATCGTTATGACACGAGGAATCACTGGTTACGTCTCCACCACCACGATGAACAGGTTATCCTCAGACCACTCGCCGGTCATAATTGAAATCGACCTCGGCCCCTGGAGACCAGCCACTATAAATCATCCCAATTACAAATCAACCAACTGGGACAGCTTCCGAGCAGATGTAGCGGAATCCATGATAAGACTGCGACCTATTGACGCCATGAACCTTGAGTCAGCCATCAAACAGGTCACAAAAACCATCTTAGACACTGCAAACAGAGCCACGCCTCCAGCGGTCGACAGAAGTCAATCGCGCCAACTACCTCCACACCTATTGGCGCAGATCCGACACAAAAACAGAGTTGCCAGAGAATGGCACCTAACCAGACGTCCCGACACCAGACGCCTACTCAATCGGCTGCAGCGAGAGCTGAAGGCGGCGATCCAAGATCACCGCAACAGAGAATGGTCCGCACGCTTAGCCACCCTCCAAATTAGTGACGGTACCTTATGGAAAGAAACAAGGCGTTTCACCAAGAGGAAAACAAAAATACCACCGCTGCACGGTGAAAGGGGCATAGTGTTTAGCGACCAGGACAAAGCAAATGCACTGGCAGATCATTTTGAGCGGCAATTCAGATCCGCTCAGGACTATGATGAGGATGAAATTGCGGACATCCGTCGTCGACTGACCAGATTCCTCTCAGTTGATGATGAAGACTACACCATAGACGAAATAACACCTGAAGAAGTTCGCAGCATTATAAACCGGCTTCATCCTAGGAAGGCTCCTGGGATCGACAATATTAGTAACCAACTATTGAAAAATCTTCCCCAACAAGTCGTCGACCACATCACTGATATATTCAACATTATCATAAGCAGCCAGCTCTTCCCTCGCTGTTGGAAACGGGCCACGGTGGTTGCAGTACCAAAGCCGGGGAAAAACACCCTCTTCCCCCAAAATTATCGACCAATCTGTTTGCTTTCGTCAATTAGTAAGGTACTAGAACGACTTGTACTCAAGAGACTGGAGGCCCACATTAACAGGGAGCATATAATCCCTGATTATCAATTTGGATTCCAAAGGGGTCACTCTGCAACACAGCAAATCATGAGAATCGTCGAGCGTGCGACCGCGGCCTATAACCACAGAGGTTATTGCCCGCTAGTTCTTCTGGACGTGGCCCGTGCGTTCGATTCAGTTTGGCACAGTGGGCTGTTATTCAAGCTTTACACACAGGGCATCCCCGGCCCTCTGGTAAAGCTCATCAAAAGCTACATTTCTGGGAGATCCTTCCAAGTACGAGTCGGCAGCGGCATCTCATCTCGTAGACCCATCAACGCCGGTGTACCACAGGGGTCGGTACTCGGCCCAGTGTTATACAACCTATACACTGCCGACATACCAGCCCCTGCCACAGTTCGCACAGCCCTCTACGCCGACGACACGGCATTCTTCACCGCACACAGGTGCAAGGTCGCAGCAATTAGGAGGCTCCAGGAGGTCCTTCAACAAACAGAAGCTTGGGCCAGGAGATGGAGGATCTTGCTTAACACCGCCAAGACGCAGGCAATATTATTCACGAGACGCCTGGGGAAGCGTGATCGGGAGAGAAACCATACACCAAACCTGCACCTCAACGGGGAAGATATCGTATGGTCACCTACAGTTAAATACCTCGGCGTAGTTCTTGACTCTCGCCTGACGTGGCAAAGACACACGCAAGAGGTAAGAAGGAAAGTGGCAACTAGGCTTCAAGAACTCTACCCCCTGCTGAACAGGGACAGTGCCTTGTCAGCCAGCACCGGCGTCAACATCTATTGCAGTCTCGTACGCCCAATCCTTGAGTATGCATGCCCAGTGTGGGGGTATGCTTCCAAGACTAGCATCAAACGGCTGCAAATAATGCAAAACCGCGCACTTCGGCGTGCACTACATGTGCCATGCCGGTTCCCTACAGCCCCCCTGCATGAAGCCGCAGGGATACCATTACTCTCGGAGCGAATCCTCAAAGTAACAAGAACATTCTACAGAGCCGCCAGAAAATCACTGAATCCCATCATAGCCAATTTGGGACAGTACTCGACCACGTTTGACAAGCACAAAAGGCCCCTGTCAATAGTGACAGACAATTAAAATATCTCAGAGCGAAAACAAAGACACACCAACAGTAATGATACGCATCTTGTAACTTTGAAGGAAATGTCAAAAGACAAAAACTTCACCAAAACTGCAAAATAAAGTAATTTTGCAGAAAATGCTCGGGTGTGTGTGTCACCGGAAGATGTGCGCCAACGATTCAGAGTGCCGAAATATTGTGTGATTATTATGACACTTCTATAACTCGGCTAGTCACCCGAGAGCATTACTTGTATTGTCAACGCCGAGAAAGACTTCGTAATTATATAAATCTAAAAAGGCTTATAGAACCTTTTGCACGACTCTGAACTCATTTTCATTTCGAATACATAAAGAGATTCGGTAACGTATTAAGGATATAAACAGATCTGATACAAAAACAAAAAACGATTCTGATTGAAAATTGACTGGATATTGGACGAAAAAGAACCAAATATTAAATCCTATGAAATGTAGTCTTCACGGGTTTTCCGCCGTATGTTGTTGAAATGCGATGTCGCTACATTTCATCGAACGCCGTGAAAGCCTTCGATCTCACATTAAATTCTATGTTTGAAGCCTGTTGGGACGTTGGTGAGATTTCCCACTCTACCGCAGAGCACAATAGTCACTTACTGCTCTCGGCTGTGGCTCAACTCCTTACTGAGCCCCAGAACCGTATCCATCGACACTGCCATAAAAGGAAATATTAATGAGATATCTTTTTTATTTTATTCTGCCCACCACTCTACAGAGTACAAGCGTAACAGATTCGGAAGACTAAAAATATTTGGCGCTGGTTGAGTGGATGTAATGAAGTAATAAGAGTTAATTCCTAAAAATGTCGCGGAGACCGTAATTCGATCCGTCGTTTTCGCTAACCTCATTTAAGTTCCTTAATCTCTGAGGCACACCAGCCGTCTCTAATAGGATGCGTGTGTTTTTGCATGAATAAAATACCTCAATAATTTATTTGCATCATTTTTGAGGCTTATTTTATGTATAACATTCCAGCACCATGCATATACGAACTTTTTTACTCAATATTTTTCATGCTACCACCTACTTCGATATCTACAATTCCTCCTGAATCACCATGTAGTAACAAATTTTCAAACACCGCTCCATCACGGGTGCGTACAAAAAATATCATTTGGATTGTTTAGGAACTTATGATTAGGGAGCGTGCATAAACCATGTAGCTCCATTTTGGCCTCCGGTGAACCCCCCCCCCCCCCTCCTCCTCACATAGCCCTCACGTGGCTTTTTCCTTCCCCCCACGTAGCACGTGGCTTTTTTCCTTTTGATTCCAAAAGACATTTTGTACTGTTTTCACCTGTCAGACTATTGTAAATTACATACTGAGATAATTAACAGAGTGAAATAAATATTCACATGATGTTGTTTGTTCTTTACCTCATTTTAACTGTAAAAAATGTTATGAAAGGAAAGCTACGTGGCCTGGCTCACAACCCCCCTTCCCCCCACGTAGACCAGCGTAGCCTTCCAGCTAACCCTTCCTTCCCCCCCCCCCCTGGACGGAGCCACGTAGTTTTTGCACACTCCCTTAGCTAATGAATCACTATCGTGCCATGTCCGAAGGCAGAATTATTTAGTTTCTGAGATCAGTCTACCCAGACAGTCACAGCTGATGGTAATGGGATAACGTAGATTTGTCTGTAGAGTCGACCTGTGTAAACTTTCCCGATAAGAAATCGTTTTTATACGTCTTTACTACAAGTTGGCGGCGAGTTTATTGCAGCGAGCATATGACAGAGGCCAGAATGGAAAGGAATTCTGCGATGGTCTATTGAACAAAACACTACGCCATTCTCGAGTGATTTCGACAAAGCTAGAAAAATTAAAATCGGAATAGTTGAGCCGGTGATCGAACTCGCTATCTCCCGAATGCCCTCAACCCCCCCCCCCAGGCCCACTCAGCCTACTGTCTAATCAGTACCGTGGGGGAAACTCCGCGGAAAGGTAAAGCAAAAGGGCCGGACCGTATCGCCGACCCCGGCACGTCCACTCTAGTGCCTACGGTCAGAATAGGCATGCGGAGCCCTACCTCCACTAATCCTACGGGAATACGGCTTTAAGACTGTGAAAACCCAATGCCTTAACCAATATTCACAAAAAATAACGGTACAGGGGTTTCGGAAGGACGCTGATTCAGATCCCTGTCCGGGTATGCATTTTTCGGTTTTTCATGGTTTCCCGAAATTAGTCCAGCCGAATTCCGCGAAGGTTCCTTCAAAAAGTCTTTGTCCTTAGAAATTAACAGTACCCGTTCTTGCACCGCCTAAAGGTATCGTTTGGGATAAAGATGAGGTATACTTTTTCGTAATTTGGAAAATATGCACCGACTCTTCTTTATGGAATACGCCAGGATATGAGCCAATTTTCTACATTCCTGGCAACTGATCCAGAGAAACTTCGATTGCAGAACATGATAATAAATGTACTTGCTTTGGATTTTTTCAGTGAATTTCTCGCATTTTTCTTATTCGCTGTTCAGATCTTGTCAGAAAATCGATAGTTCTTGGCGAACTAAAGAAGTAAAGTGAAATTAATCATAAAACTCTCCTGAGCATAGGTTTACCGTAGTAGCAACACAGATTTCAGTTGCTTGCGTATTTTTTAATCAAAATGAGAGAGGCTAGCGTGGAAGTCTAAGCAGGAATTTTTACGATAAACTTCGAAAATACGAGCAAGACTTGCAACAATAACACAAAAACTATGGACATACCTGTAAGAGCTTGGATGCAGTGCCGACATTAGTTATAGCTAAAACAGAATACTTACTGTCTAAAGATAGGATTTTTTACTGAGTAATACTTGGGAACACGATACCTATAGAAATAGTTTCTTCGTAGGTAAATAATAAGCTGATGACATCCATATATTCCTAAATCAGATAATTTTGTAGATGAAAAGAAATTTCAAGCAAAACTCCACTCCAGTCCCGCATAGTTGCGCTATGTCTACTATTGGCCCTGAAATCGTACAAACTGTCCTTGTGTTCTATAAAGCACCACACTGCCCAGTAATCTATCTTCTTTTAAATTCTAACTAATCTGTTCCGAAGAAGTTATTGATACCATGTAACTGTTCATCTGTAACAGACAACATTTCAATCTGATCACAACTGTCTGTAAAGGAGAATAAATTTCAGTTATTAATGACTGTTCACGCTTCCATAACATTGTTAAGTAATTAATAGCAAAGCTCATACTCCCCTGTTTACAGTGTTTTCATTTGCGAGGTTCGCATACATGCAAAATTACGAATCTCTGTTTCAATCGTACTCGTATTGTGTGCCGGAGAAGACGGTTCTTTCTTTATTTACCAGGCATAATATTCTAGCCACGTGTCAGATGAAAGAATGGTTGAATGTATATATATATATATATATATATGAAATTTATTCGAAGCAGTTTAAATCCCTGTAATTTGTTTCAAGGCATTTTTGTTTGTGAAATTTGTATTACATCTACATCTATACTCTGAAAATCACAAACATTGTGGGTGGCCGAGGGTGCTAAGCACCAATCCTAAACCCGCCCATTCGAATCCCGAATAGTGCGAGGAAAGAAGGAATACATATAAGTATCAGTACGGCATCTTATTTCTCTAATCTTATCCCTCCGGTCATTGCGACCTAAATAGGTTGGCGGAAGAAGTATTTCATTGCACTCGAAATTTAATTTTTTTCGCATATTCTCCAATAAATTCGAACGCAAGCTACGTCGTCTGTCTTCCAAACTATCCCAGCCCAATCTATGTATCAATTCTATGACACTTTCATAAGGGCTGTAACAACAAGTCACGAATCTAGCGGCTCTCTTCTGCACCCTCTCAACTGAGTCAATCAGAACCTTGCGATACGGATCCCAAACCCCACAACAGTGATCCAGATGAGGACGCACTAGTGTTTTATACGCTATCTCCTTTGTTTGAACATTACAATTCCTCAAAATACGACCTATGAATCGTAATTTAGAATTTGCCTTGCCTATGACGGAAGTTATGTGCATGTCCCATTGCATGTTGCTTTGTACTATCACCCCAGATACTTCACGGAATCAACCGTGTCAACAGCTGAATTGATTATTTTGTACTCGTGAACAAACTGATTCTTGGGTGAAATTGGATGATTTTAGGAAAACGGTTAAAACCCTCAATCAAGGCGGAGATTTGAACTTTGATGTTCCTTACAATCTCATCAAGTTAGATATTGTGAGTGTGTAGCTTGAGTTGTGTAGCGGACTCACCATGCTCTGGCCGTGCGGACAGCACTTGGGCAGGCAGTAGTGGTGCCTGCAGTAGCTGTCGGCGTCCGCACAGACTCGCAGGAGGCCTGGCTCCGCGCAGAAGGAGCCGGCGGGGAAGCGCGCGCCCCTCAGCCACGCGTCACCTCCCGGCAGCTCCACCACGCGCCCCCGCAGGTCCACCACCGCCTCCCTGCACCCCCTCGGCTGCTCCGCGTCCTCGGCCGTCACCGCCACGACCTCTTCCCACCACGTTACATTCAGGGCATCCTCCTCCATGTCGTAGATATCCCATTCCTCTTCTCCACCGTCGTTCACAGGAGGATCCAATAAGAGCGAAGTGCCATCAATGTTGTCGGTGAACTCCTCCAGTTCATAAGAAGAAATGTTGCCGCTATCGTACGACTCACCTTCCACCTCCCCACTACTTGTCGCATTTAACGAAGCTGTCCAGCTATCACTGGCCTCGTCGGTGCTGACGGGGAACGGATTTGTCGGCTGAACGGTACTTGTAGCGCTGTCATCGGTCGTGGCATTGTCGCCGATGCAGGCGCGGAGCTGGGGGTGGTAGGTGGCGCCTGGAGGGCAGCACCTTGGCAGGTGTGCGGCGGCGGCGACGGCGGCGGCGGCGGCCAGGCCCAGCAGCGGCAGCAGGAGCGGCGGCGGCCGCATGCTCCGGCGCACTGCGCTGGACCCGCCGCCCAGGCACGCCGCACGTCGTGCCGCGCATGCGCTGTGCGGGACCTTGGCCACGGGAACAACCGGAAGAACTTGGGACCTAGGACCGCCCACGCGCACTCCCCGCGATATACTCCGCACGACCGGTTTGGCTAAAAGCGAAGAGGTTTGTGGCAGTCGACATTAGTTGTAGTCGATGACAAGATTTGGCCACATTTCATAGTAGCCATCGGGGGGGGGGGGGGGGGGGGGGGGCCTTAAGCGGGGAAACAGTACCCGGAGCCCGGGCCACCAAAGGGGGGCCCGCCGGCCTGGGTGCCTAAATAAATAGAAATCAAACACAAATTTTAAAATCTGCACCAATAATTTTAAACATTTTTGTATTAAAATTTTCTCAGTTATTCAAAAAACCAAAGTGTAAAGTGAAAATATTTTCGGGGGGGGAGGAGGGGGAAGAGGGCCTATGATTGCTTACCCGGGGCCCGAGAATTGTAGCGCCGCGCCGGCCCTGGTATCCATCGTATATATTTCTGTAGGGTAATTGTGAAGAAGCACACCGTCCTATGGCAATTTCCCTACACACCAATTTTCTGAAACCGACAAATTATTACTTATATTGATTCACTGTTTGAGGTAAGGTACCTGGGTGACCGAGCTTTACCACATTCGATTTTGTTCAATATGCAAGATAATCAATCATATTATGGATCTTATTCATTTTAACTTTACGGTTGTAATCCAAATATAAAAGCCCATTCAGGCTCACTAGTGCTTCGAATATCTACGAGATATCAAATACGAGAATTTTTAGTACTTTTTGTAAAAATGTGTTTTTACACGAAGGACAACTATTTAGATAAACTTGAAAAGAAAAACGTCATTTAAATATGAAATTTCATCAAATCGTTAGAACCGATTCCGAGATATAACCAAGAATTGCTTGTTTAAAGTTATAATATTAAGAGCATATTTCCCAATGGATAGTAAAGTAAGTCGCAAACGCATTGAAAAATTACTACCCTCAGAAACAAGTCAAAAGACTGATGATGATGATCTGCAGTCACAATAAAAAAAAAAACACACACACCATTTAGCGTTATCTGATAACTTCGGTTGAAAGTGCTGGTAATTCAGCCTTTTTTATCAACAGTCTTCACTTATCGTTCAGTTGGAAGGGAGCGTCCATAAACCACGTAGGTCTATTTTGGCCTCCTATGAACCACTCCTCCCCCCACGTAGCCCGACGTGGCTTTTGTCTCTCCCCCTCCCCCCCCTCCCCGCT
>JARYHS010008074.1:14102500-14125500 GCA_031002005.1 Vandiemenella viatica | reverse complement strand
CTATATCTCGGCGTCAATTTCCTCATGAAACTACTCGTGCAATCTTTGAATTTTTGCTAAGGCCTTTACGCCTTGTCGACGTCGATGTCATTAGAGGCCAGAAAGGAATGCGGCAAGGAACTGTAAGGAATTAGGCCACGAACTTTTAAAGGAAGCATCTCGGCATTCGCCGGGAATGATATGTGGAAACTATAGAAAAAACAAATCTGGATGCCCGGATGGGATTCGAAGCCGTGTCCTCCCGAATGCGAGGTCAGAGCGCTACCGCTCACACTCCACACTGTTTGAGATGAACTGTTTAACACACGCCTTGCCTACAAATTAAAACTTTTTCACTCGCTTATGCCTGAAATCTAGTGCTAGTTTTCGATTTCTGCTGTTATCAAAATTTAATTTGTTATATATAAACATATGTCGATGAACCCGCCAGGGTGGCCGGGTGGGTTAAGGCGCCGGCACACTGGATCGGGGAGGTGTCCTGGTCCTAATAGCAGTATTGTTGCGGTTTCCAGGAATCACCTAGGTGCCCAATTTCCGCTTCACAAACTACACATTTGACAAACAGAAAATACAACTATCATACACAATAAAATTTACACAAATCGCAGACAGATTGCATCACTTTAGCTCCTCTCATTGGAACAGGTATCGTCCGGCAAGCGGTAGTGTCACAAATCCGCCGCGGAAGCAGGCGTGGTCACTACGCTTCACATCCTCACGAATCCAGCACTTACGATTCTAAGAGGTCTCATTAATTCACGACTGGATATGGCTGATAAACAAATTAATACCATGTATATTATTATTACAAAAATCAATAAATGAGGTATCATTTTAAAAATTAAGTTTTCCGTTTTCGTAACATCATTAATTTAGAAAGGAATTTTTTGGAATTTATCCCGTAAATGCAGTATTATGGACAGTCAAGGTCACGGGAATGAGATGGTTCAGAGTCAAGTTGCTAGGCCCCGCTAGCGTCGATCAGGATTGATCGATTTGCCTCTAGATAGCAGCACAACGTATCACCGAGGTGTTCATAAACTGTGTGTCTATTCTAGATTAAGAAGCTTTCGGATATTTTTTCTTCTGTTAAGGAAAAAAATTCAATATTTCTAATTGTTTGTAAGACGTTGTGAGTGTTTTTCTACGTACTGAATTAAGTTGACAAATAAAAACTCGCTACAAATGAGCCGGTTCTTCATTCATCCTGCTACAAACAACCATCCTCGCTGTTCATCTATATCATTGACGAGATTTTTACACTAGTCTTTATATATATTATATATTTTTATCTTTAAACGAGCAATTCTTGTATATATATATATATATATATTTACTAGCTGACCCGGCAATGCTTCACTATTGCTGGACTTGAGTAGGCACATAGATTAAATGAAAACAAATTTACATATAAATTTTAAACTACTGTTTCATTCATTTTCAGTTGGAAAGGGTGAGAGGGGATGCGCTTTAGAAAACATATGCAGGCAGTATTTTTTTGTTTGTTTGAAAGTATAGGTGTGCAAATTCCGATTGAAATCTGATGAAATATGTGTTTTTTTTCTAAATTATGGGGAGGAGGGGTGGCTTTTAAATATTTTATTTTTGACAGGAACCATTTTGGACATCCCCTCAACAATTCACCATAGCTTCCCCGTAATGGGACGAACGGTTTGCGGGTTTGTTTAAATTATGGAGTGTTATGGGAAAGAGGTGGTAATTACGGTGGTGGAAATAGAGGAGAGGGATTGGGGTTTTGTGAAATTAATGTGTACAGTATTTCTCTCTCTTTTTTAAAGTATAAGTGTACAAATTCTTATCTAAATCGGATAAAAAATGTGGTTTGCCTAACTTATGGGGTGAAAACGTAATGAGATTGGAAAGGGGGAGAGGGGATGAATATTCGGAAACCATACGTAGGCAGTATTTTTCTATTTGTTTTAAAGTATAAGTGTACAAATTCTTATCTAAATCGGATAAAAAATGTGGTTTGCCTAAATTATGGGATAAAAACGTAATGGGATGGAAAGGGTGCGAGGGGATGAATAGTCGGAAACCATATGTTGGCAGTATTTTTCTGTTTGTTTTAAAGTATAAGTGTACAAATTTCTATCTAAATCGGATAAAAAATGTGGTTTGCCTAAATTATGGGGTAAAAACGTAATGGCGTTGGAAATGGGGAGAGGGGATGAATATTCGGAAACCATTCGTAGGCAGTATTTTTCTGTTTGTTTTAAAGTATAAGTGTACAAATTCTTATCTAAATCGGATAAAAAATGTGGTTTGCCTCACTTATGGGGTGAAAACGTAATGAGATTGGAAAGGGGGAGAGGGGATGAATATTCGGAAACCATACGTAGGCAGTATTTTTCTATTTGTTTTAAAGTATAAGTGTACAAATTCTTATCTAAATCGGATAAAAAATGTGGTTTGCCTAAATTATGGGATAAAAACGTAATGGGATGGAAAGGGTGCGAGGGGATGAATAGTCGGAAACCATATGTTGGCAGTATTTTTCTGTTTGTTTTAAAGTATAAGTGTACAAATTTCTATCTAAATCGGATAAAAAATGTGGTTTGCCTAAATTATGGGGTAAAAACGTAATGGGGTGGAAAGGGGGAGAGGGGATGAATATTCCAAAACCACATGTTGGCAGTATTTTTCTGTTTGTTTTAAAGTATAAGTGTACAAATTCCTATCTAAATCGGATAAAAAATGTGGTATTGCCTAAATTATGGGGTAAAAACGTAATGGAGGTGGAAAGGGGGAGAGGGGATGAATAGTCGGAAACCATATGTTGGCAGTATTTTTCAGTATAAGTGTACAAATTTCTATCTAAATCGGATAAAAAATGGGATTTGCCTAAATTATGGGGTAAAAACGTAATGGCGTTGGAAATGGGGAGAGGGGATGAATATTCGGAAACCATACGTAGGCAGTATTTTTCTGTTTGTTTTAAAGTATAAGTATACAAATTCATATCTAAATCGGATAAAAAATGTGGTATTGCCTAAATTATAGGGTGAAAAAATTATGGGGGTGGAAAGGGGGGCGTGGGGATGAATATTCGGAAACCATACGTAGGCAGTATATTTCTGTTTGTTTTAAAGTATAAGTGTACAAATTTCTATCTAAATCGGATAAAAAATGTGGTTTGCCTAAATTATGGGGTAAAAACGTAATGGAGGTGGAAAGGGGGAGAGGGGATGAATATTCCAAAACCACATGTTGGCAGTATTTTTCTGTTTGTTTTAAAGTATAAGTGTACAAATTCCTATCTAAATCGGATAAAAAATGTGGTATTGCCTAAATTATGGGGTGAAAAAATTATGGGGTGGAAAGGGGGCGAGGGGATTAATATTTGGAAACCGTATGTAGGCAGTATTTTTATGTTTGTTTTAAAGTATAAGTGTACAAATTCCTATCTAAATCGGCTAAATAATGTGGTGTTGCCTATATTATGGGGTGTTATGGGGAATAGGGGGTGACTTTTTTGAATTTTTTTTTTCACAGGAACCTTCGCAGACGCACACTCGAAAACTCTCCATAGTTTCATTGCAATCTGATAAATGGTATAGGAATGCATAGAAGACGAACAAACAAACATTGATTTTTATATATAAGAAGATTGGATCTCGGAAACGGCTCTAACGATTTGGATGAAATTTCATATTTAGATAACGTTTTGTTTCTTAAGGTTACTTAGTTGTCTTCTCTTAATAAAACGCAATTTTACACATAATTAGCAGTTCTTGTATTTGGTATCTCCGAAACAGTGCTAACGCCATCTCGGTACACGTTTCAGGTACCAGTAGTTAAGCTCTCTTTGATTACAGCAAGGAACTTATAACTTTAAAGAAATAATTTTTGTACACTAGCTGGTCCGTGCGAGTAGTATTGTGGTCACTCATCGAATGGTAATATATTAGATGTGGAAATAAGTAAATGCAAGTATTTATTAATTAAAGATATTGTATTTTGAAAAAGTTAGTAATAAATATCAGTTTATTGTAAAAAGTTATTATTATTAAATACTACATGTTTAATTGCAAAATATTTAAAAAAAATAGGTGTTTAAAAAGTATTGGCTTTGTCAGATGTCCTTTTTTCAATCTTCTTTACAAAACTTCTTTGAAAACAATCTTAACAGTTATAATGTGATCATCGTTGACATTTTAACCGTATGCGTGTTTAAAACAAAAATAAATATTAATGAATATTCTAACTCGTAAAAAAAGCTGCGTGCGGGTCCCCGCAGGGGCCTGGTACGCAAGTGCCAGGTACGGGTTTGGCGAACCCGCGGTGCCCGAGCTGGAAACTTGTGAGCGCCGCAAGTTTCCCACACCGTAAACTCCTACCATGCTTCAACGACCACCGTAGGGCGTGGCGGTGGAACGTTGTGTGCCTAGGAGAACGGGGATCTTGGCTTCATCGCCCGGATCGCGAGGACGGTACAAACCTCTATAAAAAAACCCTCAACCTCAAGGTGAGTAACGTGCCGAGGAGGTGGATGGGTGGTGAGGAAAACCACCCGCTAACGTACAACCTCAGGGGCACCTGCCGCACCCCTGTTGTATTGGGCTTGGTGGCGTGATTCGGGGGCTCCACGTCACTCGACTTTTAGGTCCTCCGGACTCGTGGGAACAATACCCAAAAATCCTAAAAATATTTCAATTGCCTGCGGCTCGGGCAATCCGCAGGGCCAATCTTCCGCCCAAAAAACCGGCAAGCGTGCGAGGGTTGAAAGCCCTCCTCCTGAGAAAGAAGACAGTAACAGGAAGGGTTATCTTATAGACAACGCCTTCATAATAATGGGAAGAAAGGAGGGATCTTTCGAAAAGATCTCTCCTTTTTATATAAACAAAGGGTTAGAAGGTATAGCTGGAACGCTAAAAAGTGTGAAAAAGCTGAGGAACGGGACCCTGCTTTTGGAAACATCCACCTATAAGCAGGCTGTCCTACTCCTTAAGTGTGAGAAGCTCGGGGAGTTCGCAGTGAAATGCGAACTCCATAAATCGCTCAACTCAAGCAAGGGAGTGATCACATGCCGTGATCTGATTGATATAGCGTCCGAGGAACTCCTTAAGGAGTGGGGATCAGAGAACGTGGTCGAGGTTCGTCAGATCCTGCGAAGGGTTAACGGCAGTCTTGAGAAGACTGCCACCTTCGTCCTGACGTTCGACACTCCGACGTTGCCAAAGTCCATTAAAGCTGGATATCTCAATCTGAACGTTCGCCCGTATGTTCCGGACCCGATGCGCTGCTATAAGTGCCAGAGGTTCGGACATACGACGGCGAACTGCAAAGGCAACGCCACTTGTGGGAAATGTGGAAAATCTGCGCATGAACCGGGTGCAAGTTGCACCCTCCCACAGGTGTGCATTAACTGCTCCGGGGCACATCCAGCCTGGAGCAGGGAGTGTCGAGTGTACCTTGAAGAAAAGAAGGTACAGGAGCTGAAAACGAAGGAACGATTATCATATGGCGAGGCGAAGAAACGGTTTAAGGCGCTTGCGCCACCGGTCTTCGCCACTAGTTTTGCCAAAACGTTGTCAGCTCCCGTCAGGAAGGAAAGTGTTGCAACGCAGACGTCCGTTGTAGACACGGGCACGAACACAATGTGTTCGTGTCAGTGCAAATGTGGCGCAATACCCACTAAGGTCCTAACACCGAGGACCACGGACGTCGGCAGCAACACTTCTGCAACCACGACCCGTCAGACAGCAGGTAAAACAGGTCCACCAGCAAAAGAACAGCCATCTGCTACATTAGCTGCAGGTGTGGGTCCCACTGCCGCGGGAGAGGTAGCTCCAGCGGCGGAAGCAGCCCCTGCAGCAGAAGCAGTAATGTCTACGCCATCGGCTGGTAGCGGATGGCAAACAGTTCAGAAAAATCGGGGTCCGAAGTTTAGACATACGGACCCCTCTATGTTCGTGAAATCCCCTTCCGCTTCTCCTCCCAGTTCCCCAACTGGGGGAGGGAAGAAGGGGAAAAGGCCTCGGCGGAAGAAAGTTCCGCAAGACGGCGAGGCCTTAGAACAAGAGTCGTCTTCGGACCACGAAGACGACGTAATGCTGGTGGACGTACCTGGTTCCGTCCCTCAGCAGACACCGGACAATGACCCACCCGACCCGGGGCGGGTGGTTTTAAATAGGTAGGATGGCTCCCATACTTCAGTGGAACGTCAACGGCTTTCAGGCTCACAAAGAGGAAGTCCACCTCTTAGCACGGTCTGATCCATTGTGTCTCTGCTTACAGGAGACACATTTCAGACCATCGTACCAACCAGTGCTAAGAGGATATGAGATATACCGAAAGGACGATACCGAGGGTGATCGAGCCAGGGGGGGAGTGGCTGTGTTGGTCCGAAACACAGTCCACTCTGAACCCGTTGCTCTCACCTCCTCACTACAAGCAGTTGCGGTGAAAATACACGGTCCAATCCAACTGACCGTATGCTCTATCTATCTGCCACCCAGTGTGTCAGTCGCCTATGACGACCTGGTTAGCATCATACGACAACTCACTCGGCCCTTTCTCCTCTTGGGAGATTTCAACGCCCATTGTGCGTTGTGGGGTTCCTCCACCGATAGCCCCAGGGGCCGAGTGGTTGGTAGACTGATAGAGCAGGAGGACATTTGTATCCTGAATACAGGGCAAATGACTCATTTCACCACTGCTACCGGTACGTCTTCTGCCATTGACCTTTCGTTGTGCTCCCCCTCAATCGCGGACTCCGTGCATTGGGAAGTGGATCGCGACCTTCATGGAAGCGACCACTTCCCAATATGGATGCACGTAGAGTTTGAACGCGGAGGAGGCAATAACCGACGCAAATGGAACGTCAGCAAAGCCAATTGGCCGTTGTATAGCAGGTCACTATGCCTCCGGCCTCGCAAAGGCATCACGGAGATGGTGAATCATTTTACAGCTGTGATTCACCAGGCGGCTGACGTCTCCATGCCTAAATGCTCCGGAACGCTGTGTAGAACGCCCGTCCCCTGGTGGAACGACGAATGTCGTTCCGCTATTCAGGGACGCAGGAGGGCGTTGCGCCGATTTAAGATGCAGCCATCTGATGACAACTTAGCAGCGTTCCGTATAGCCAGAGCTAAGGCGCGTCGTGTTATTAAGGAGAGCAAGAAACGGTCTTGGCAGAACTTTGTGAGCACCATAAACCGTTCCACACCTTCTTCGAAAGTATGGGAGTCTATCCGCCGTATATCTGGAAGGTACTCCCGCCCACCAGTATCTGGATTACTGGATCACGGACGTGTTATTACCGACGAACGAAGCATAGCGCAGCTGATGGCGGAGAACTTCGCCTCCGTCACTTCGTCCGCCAACTTTGACCCTCGGTTTAAGCGGCAAAGAGCCGCCACCGAGAGGCGAGAGCTGTGCTTCAGTTCGTCGAATACAGAGGCCTACAACTGCCCATTTACATCTTGGGAGCTGGAGTCAGCGCTCAACAGCGCAAATGACACTGCTCCAGGGCCTGATTTGATCCAGTACCAGATGCTGAGGCATCTTAGTAAAGATGCTAAGGAGTACCTTTTAGATATTTTTAATCAGATATGGACCGGAGGACACTTCCCCGACTCGTGGAAAGAAGCAACGCTTATTCCTATTTTAAAGCCTGGTAAGGACAAATTGCTGCCAGGTAGCTATCGTAGCATCGCCCTTACAAGCTGCGTGGGTAAGACACTGGAGAGGATGGTCAATCGCCGCCTCGTCTGGTGTCTTGAATCCCGAAATCTGCTGAGCCGCTTTCAGTGTGGATTCAGGAAGTTCCGTTCCACCTTGGACAACCTGATCCTGCTGGAGGCGGCCATACAGGATGCGTTCATCCGCAGCCAACACCTTGTGGGTGTCTTTTTCGACCTCGAAAAGGCTTATGATACTACCTGGCGGCATGTTATTTTAAAACAGTTACACGAATGGGGTTTTAGGGGTAACCTTCCCCGTTTTTTAAAATCATTTTTATCTGGTCGTTGCTTCCGGTACCGAGTCGGTAGTGAAGTGTCTGATCTTTTTATTCAGGAAAACGGTGTTCCTCAGGGTTCAGTTTTAAGCGTGACTCTTTTCGCCATTGCGATAAATAGCATTTTAAGTGTTATAAGGAGTCCTATAGGATACTCCTTATATGTGGATGATTTTTTAATTTTTATCGCATCGTCCAGCCTGAGAAGCGCTGAGCGGCAGCTGCAACTCACGCTGAACAGGCTGGACGAATGGTCAGTGCACACCGGTTTTCGTTTCTCTGCCGAGAAAACCCGGTGTGTACTTTTTACTCGCAACAGGAGTCTCTTACCGGAGCCCCACCTTACCCTGAGGAACATTGTTTTACGTTTTACGGAATCTGTCCGGTTTCTGGGCCTAATTTTAGACAATAGGCTAACCTGGCTGCCACATCTTAAAGATGTGAAAGCCAGAGCGTCTAAAGCTTTAAATGTTTTAAAATGTTTGTGTGGCAGGTCATGGGGCGCTGACCGCTCCTGCCTGCTACAATTTTACACCCCGCAGGGGCCTGGTACGCAAGTGCCAGGTACGGGTTTGGCGAACCCGCGGTGCCCGAGCTGGAAACTTGTGAGCGCCGCAAGTTTCCCACACCGTAAACTCCTACCATGCTTCAACGACCACCGTAGGGCGTGGCGGTGGAACGTTGTGTGTCTAGGAGAACGGGGATCTTGGCTTCATCGCCCGGATCGCGAGGACGGTACAAACCTCTATAAAAAACCCCTCAACCTCACGGTCGGACACGTGCCAAGGAGGTGGATGAGTGGTGAGGCAAACCACCCGCTAACGTGCGACCTCAGGGGCACCTGCGCACCCCTGTTGTAGCAGCATTCCTTTATAAACCTGTTTTGCTCGTGGATCAAAAATTACTCCTCACAAACAAAACAAAAACCCCTGCGGCCCGGGTGTGTCGCAGGCTAATAAAAATACACCCAGTTCCAAAAAGCGGGCGAGGGTTGAAAGCCCTCCTCCAGAAAATGAGTACAGTAACAGGAAGGACTTTGTAATTGACAATGCCTTCATAATAATGTCCAGGAAGGAGGGATCCTTCGAGAAGGTGTCCCCCTTTTATATACAAAAAGGGTTGGAGGGTCTTGCTGGGACCCTTAAATCAGTCAAGAAGTTGAGGAACGGGACCCTGCTTTTGGAAACATCTACCCATAAGCAGGCTGTCCTTCTCCTTAAGTCTGAGAAGCTCGGGGAGTTCGCAGTTAAGTGCGAACTCCACAAAACTCTTAATTCGAGTAAGGGCGTGGTCACATGCCGCGACCTTATCGATATTGAGACCGAGGAACTCCTTAAGGAGTGGTCAACAGATCACGTGGTCGAGGTAAGGCAGATCAAACGAAGGGTTAACGGCAATCTTGAGAAGACTGCCACCTTCGTCTTGACGTTCGACACTCCAACGTTGCCCAAAGCCATAAAGGCCGGCTATTTAAATCTAAATATCCGTCAGTATGTCCCGGACCCTCTGCGCTGTTTTAAGTGCCAACGGTTCGGGCATACGACAATGACGTGTAAGGGCAACCCCACCTGTGGGAAATGTGGAAAGGCTGCACACGAGCCAGGTAGTAGTTGTACCCTCCCGCAGGTGTGTGTCAACTGCTCCGGATCACATCCAGCCTGGAGCAGGGAGTGTCGATTGTATCTCGATGAAAAGAAGATACAGGAGTTAAAGACCAAGGAACGACTACCTTATGGCGAAGCGAAGAAGAGGTTTAAGGCCCTTGCGCCTCCCGTCTTCGCTACCAGTTTCGCCAAAACCTTGTCTACTCCCGTCAAGAAGGAAAGCGTTGCCACACAGACGTCCTTTGCAGCCCCGCAGGGGCCTGGTACGCAAGTGCCAGGTACGGGTTTGGCGAACCCGCGGTGCCCGAGCTGGAAACTTGTGAGCGCCGCAAGTTTCCCACACCGTAAACTCCTACCATGCTTCAACGACCACCGTAGGGCGTGGCGGTGGAACGTTGTGTGCCTAGGAGAACGGGGATCTTGGCTTCATCGCCCGGATTGCGAGGACGGTACAAACCTCTATAAAAAACCCCTCAACCTCAAGGTGAGTAACGTGCCGAGGAGGTGGATGGGTGGTGAGGCAAACCACCCGCTAGCGTGCAACCTCAGGGGCACCTGCCGCACCCCTGTTGTATTGGGCTTGGTGGCGTGATGCGGGGGCTCCACGTCACTCGACATTTAGTTCCTCCGAACTCGTGGGACCAAAAACGAGGAATAATCAAAACCCAACTCTTCCTCCTGCGGCTTGGGCAACCCGCAGGGGTTATGTCACTTCAACGCCCAAAAAAGAGGTGGTGGTAAGCGGGCGAGGGTTGAAAGCCTTCCTAATGAAAAAGAAATTGGTAACAGGAAGGATTATCTTGTTGATAACGCCTTCGTTATAATGGCACGGCTGGAGGGATCTTTCGAGAAGGTCTCTCCATTTTACATCCACAAAGGTCTAGAGGGTATTGCGGGTACCCTAAAATCTGTCAAAAAGCTGAGGAACGGGACCCTGCTATTAGAAACATCTACTAATAAGCAGGCTGTCCTACTCCTTAAGTGTGAGAAGCTCGGGGAGTTCGCAGTAAAGTGCGAACTCCATAAAACACTCAATTCGAGTAAAGGCGTGGTCACCTGCCGCGACCTGATTGACATTAGTACCGAGGAACTCCTTAAGGAATGGTCAACAGAACATGTGGTCGAGGTTCGTCAGATCACACGAAGGGTTAACGGCAGTCTTGAGAAGACAGCCACCTTCGTCCTGACGTTCGACACTCCAACGTTGCCCAAAGCCATTAAAGCTGGCTATTTAAATCTTAATATCCGTCCGTATGTCCCGGAACCAATGCACTGTTTTAAGTGCCAGCGTTTCGGGCATACGACGGCGACGTGTAAGGGCAACCCCACCTGTGGGAAATGTGGGAAAGCAGCACATGAGCCAGGCACTAGTTGTACTCTCCCACAGGTGTGTGTACACTGCTCCGGGGCTCACCCAGCCTGGAGCAGGGAGTGTCGAGTGTACCTTGATGAGAAGAAGGTACAGGAGTTGAAAACCAAGGAACGGCTATCATATGGCGAGGCGAAGAAGCGGTTTAAGGCGCTTGCGCCACCCGTATTCGCTACCAGCTTCGCCAAAACCTTGTCAACTCCCGTCAGAAAGGAGAGTGTTGCTACACAGACGTCCTTTGCAGACATGGGCACAAGTACAACGTGCTCATGTCAATGCAAATGTGGCGCTACTTCCACAAAGGTCATAACACCGAAGACCGCGGACGCTGGTAGCAGCACATCTACAACCTCGACCACAAGGACAGCAGGTACACCGGTTCCACCAGCAGATGCACAGCCATCCGTTGCAGAATCTTTAGCTGCAGAACCAACAGCAACAGCAGCATCCGCAGGAGTACCTGCGGCTGAACAAATGGCAGCAACATCCGCCGATAGCAGCGGATGGAAAACTGTGCAAAAAGTTCGGGGGTCCGAAATTTAAACATGCGGATCCCAGCATGTTTGTTAAGTCCCCTTCCTCTTCTCCCCCCAGACCACAAACTGGGAGGGAAGGAAAGGGGCGGAGGCCTCGGCGGAAGAAAGACCCGCCAGGCTCTGAGGCCTCACAAAATGCGGAATCGTCTTCGGACCCCGAAGACGACCAAATGCTGGTGGACGCACCTGGTTCCGTTCCTCAGCATTCACAATCGGAGGACCCACCCGAACCGGGGCGGGTGAAATTAAATAGGTAGGATGGCTCCCATACTGCAGTGGAACGTTAACGGCTTTCAGGCTCACAAAGAGGAAGTCCAACTCTTAGCACGGTCTAATCCGTTGTGTCTCTGTTTACAGGAGACACACTTTAGACCTTTACACCAGCCTGTGCTAAGAGGATATGACATATTCCGAAAGGACGATACCGAGGGTGATCGAGCTAAGGGAGGAGTGGCGGTGTTTGTCCGAAACACTGTCCACTCCGAACCCGTTGCTCTCACCTCTAACCTACAAGCAGTGGCAGTGAGGATATACGGTCCTATTAAACTGACCGTCTGCTCCATTTATCTACCACCAAATACGCCCGTTGAGTGTGACGAACTCACCGACATACTGCGGCAGCTTACTCGGCCATTCCTCCTCCTAGGAGACTTTAACGCACATAGTGCGTTGTGGGGCTCGAACACCGATTGCCCCAGAGGCCGAGTGGTTGGTAGATTGATGGAGCAAGAGGACGTTTGTATCCTGAATACAGGACAAATGACCCACTTCACCACTGCTTCCGGTTCGTCCTCTGCCATTGATCTTTCGTTGTGCTCTCCTTCAATTGCAGACTCCGTGCAGTGGGAAGTGGATCGCGACCTCCATGGAAGCGACCACTTCCCTATATGGATGCATGTGGGCGTCGAAGGTAGAGGAGGAAACACCCGACGCAAATGGAACGTCAGTAAAGCAGATTGGCAGCTCTTCTGCCGTTCTGTTTCGCTACAACGCCGCGAGAATATAGACGACAAGGTGAGTCACTTCACAGAAGTGATTCACCACGCTGCTGACGTTTCCATGCCAAAAAGCTCCGGAACGCTGCGAAGGACGCCCGTCCCCTGGTGGAACGACGAATGTCGTTCCACTATCCAGGGTCGCAGACGGGCGTTGCGTCGCTTCAGGTTGAACCCAACAGCCGACAACCTGGCAGCGTTCCGTATAGCTAGAGCTAAGGCGCGTCGGGTTATTAAGGAGAGCAAGAAAAGATCATGGCAGAACTTTGTGAGTACCATAAATCGTTCCACACCTTCATCGAAAGTATGGGAGTCTATCCGCCGTATATCTGGAAGGTACTCCCGCCCACCAGTATCTGGATTACTGGACCACGGACGTGTGATAACCGACGAACGAAGCATAGCCCAGCTGATGGCGGAGAATTTCGCTGCCATCACTTCGTCTGCCATCTTGGACCTTCAGGCGCAGCAGCGAAGGACTGCTGCCGAAAGGCGCACGCTGTGCTTTGATTCGTCGGACACAGAGGCGTATAACAGCCCGTTCTCATCCTGGGAGCTGGAGTCTGCACTAAACAGTGCAAATGAGACCGCTCCAGGACCTGATATGGTCCAGTACCAGATGCTGAGGCATCTTAGTAATGATGCTAAAGAGTACCTTTTAGATATTTTTAATCATATTTGGACCGGAGGACACTTCCCCGACTCGTGGAAAGAAGCAACATTAATACCTATTTTAAAACCTGGGAAAGACAAATTGCTGCCAGGTAGCTATCGTAGTATTGCCTTGACAAGCTGCGTGGGGAAGACACTGGAGAGGATGGTAAATCGCCGCCTCGTCTGGTGTCTTGAGTCCCGTAATCTGCTGAGCCGCTTTCAGTGTGGATTCAGGAAGTTCCGTTCCACCTTGGACAACCTGATCCTGCTGGAGGCGGCAATACAGGATGCGTTTATTCGCAGGCAACACCTTGTAGGTGTCTTTTTTCGACCTCGAAAAGGCTTACGATACTACCTGGCGGCATGCTATATTAAAACAGTTACACGAATGGGGTTCTAGGGGTAACCTGCCCCGCATTTTAAAATCATTTTTATCCGGTCGTTGCTTCCGGTACCGAGTCGGTAGTGAAGTGTCAGATCTTTTTATCCAAGAAAATGGTGTTCCTCAGGGATCAGTTTTAAGCGTGACCCTTTTCGCCATTGCGATAAACTGTATATCATACGTAATAAGGAGTCCCATCCGGTACTCCTTGTACGTAGATGATTTTTTTAATTTTTATCGCTTCGTCCAGCCTGAGAAGCGCTGAGCGGCAGTTGCAGCTCACGTTGAACAGGCTGGACGAATGGTCAGTGCACACCGGTTTTCGTTTCTCTGCTGAGAAAACCCGGTGTGTACTTTTTACTCGTAGTAGAACTCTTTTACCGGAGCCCCACCTTACCTTGAGGAACACTGTTTTACGTTTTACTGATACTGTTCGTTTTCTGGGCCTCATCTTTGACACAAGGCTCAACTGGCTGCCACATCTCAAAGATGTGAAAGCCAGAGCCTCAAAAGCCTTAAATATTTTAAAATGTCTATGTGGCAGGTCGTGGGGCGCTGACCGCTCCTACCTGCTACAATTTTATAGGGCCTTTGTACGGTCGCGACTGGAATACGGCTGCATCGTTTACAGCTCAGCACGGGATAGTTATCTTCGGATGCTGGATAGTGTCCACCATGCAGGAATTCGGCTCGCCACGGGTGCCTACCGCACCAGCCCTATTGTCAGTATTTGCGCTGACTCTGGCGAGCCGCCGCTTACCTTCCGGCGGCAACTCCTCATGGTGCGACACTACTTGCACATTGCCATAACACCTGGCAGTCCCGTGCATGATGTGGTTATGCGTCCGGATTTCGAACGGCTGTATATCAATCGCTACAGAGCGACTAAACCCTTCAGCTTCCGTGCAAGGGCCGTTTTAGAACAATTTGGGTTTGAGTTACCTTCTTTTTATCACCAGGGATGGAGTAAATCTCCTCCCTGGCTTTTAAGGAGGCCCAGAATAATCTTAGATCTTTGTCGGTATAGCAAATTGTATACCGCTAATAATGTTTTTATTAGTATTTTTACCGATATTTTAAAACAGTATCACACGTTTACCCCGGTATTCACGGATGGGTCTAAGCAGGCTAATGGAGTGGGATGCTCTGTTGTGTTCCCTCGAGCGACCTACACATACAAACTGGATGGTAGATGCAGCGTTTACACCGCCGAGTGTTACGCTGTTTTAAAGTCGCTCCGGCATATTAAATTAACCCGCGATAAGAGGTTCATCATATGCTGTGATTCCCTGAGCTGTATCCAGGCCCTAGGAAATATGTACCCAGCAGATCGTCTAGTCCAGGACATCCAGGACGCCCTCCTTTCTCTCCAATCTCACGGAAAGGAGGTGCTATTCTGCTGGGTACCCGGCCATGTGGGAATCAGGGGGAACGAGGCAGCTGATGTAGCTGCCAAGTTAGCCTGTGACAAGGTCAGAATTGACTTTGCTCCGGTCCCAAAGTCAGACCTTGCCTCGGCGGCGAAGAGAAATGCTTTTGAGGTATGGGAGAGGCAGTGGCTGGAAGTAGAGCATAATAAGCTCCGGCTGGTCAAACCGACCGTTCAGCCGTGGAGCAGCTCCTTCCAGCGGGCGAGGAGGGATGAGGTTCTCCTTACTCGCCTCCGTATAGGGCACTGTCCTCTGACGCACAGCTTTCTTCTCCGCCGGGAGGACCCACCGGAATGTGATGCCTGTGGCGTACCTTTGACGGTACGCCACATTTTAACTAATTGTATTTTATTCTATGACTTAAGGGCAGACGTTGGCCTAGCCAATGATCTGTCCCTTATTTTAGGTAATGAAGCTAGCAATGTGGCTAAAGTTTTAAAATTCTGTGTTGTGGGCGGTCTTATCCCAAAAATTTTGGGAAGACCGGCCTAATCTTTTAATGTGGATGAGTGGCCATTTTACAGCCACTCATCCATGTATTGTGCATAGCTCTTGTTTTGTTTCTGTTTTACTATTAGATTTAAGTTTTTACGTCTGACTGGCCCCTTTACAGCCAGCCAGACATGTGCTGTGATGTTCGTATTTTAATGGCCCCTTTACAGCCATCATTGTAGCTTTTTACTCGATTTGCCGTCTGTGTGTCCGACCCCTCTACAGTCGGCCATACAGACGGTAGAACTTAGATTTTAAGCCACATTGCTAAGCCGGTCGTTGTTAGGGCGCTAATGACCCCGCCGTCGACGCGCCCTTAAGCCCCAACAACAACAACAACAACAACGTCCTTTGCAGACATGGGCACAAGTACAACGTGCTCATGTCAATGCAATTGTGGCGCCAAAGCCACAAAGGTCATAACACCTAAGACCGCGGACGTCGGTAGCAGCGCGTCTGCAACCTCGACCAGCAAGACAGCAGGTCCAGCAGTCCCACCAGCAGAGGCACAGCCTTCCGCTACAGTAGCCACAGCCGTGGTATCGTTGGCTACAATACGAAAAGATGAAGCTGTAACAACGCCATCAGCTAGTAGCGGATGGCAAACTGTGCAGAAGGTTCGGGGTCCGAAGTTTAAACACACGGACCCCACTGTGTTCTTGAAGTCCCCTTCTACTTCCCCTCCCAGTTCTCCAACTGGCAGGGAGAAGAAGGGGGGAAGGCCTCAGCGGAAGAAAAATCCGCATGACTCCGAGGCCTTCCAACGAGAATCGTCTTCGTACCCTGAAGACAACACAATGGTGGTGGACGATCCTGGTCCCGTTCCTCAGGAGACACCGGACTCTGACCCACCCGACCCGGGGCGGGTGGTCCTGCATAGGTGAGATGGCTCCCATACTGCAGTGGAACCTGAATGGTTTTCAGGCTCACAAAGAGGAAGTAGAACTCTTAGCGCGGTCTAAACCCTTGTGTTTGTGTCTGCAAGAGACACACTTTAGACCGACACACCAACCTGTGCTAAGAGGCTACGACCTGTACAGGAAAGACGATACCGAGGGTGATCGAGCGAAAGGGGGAGTGGCGGTGTTTGTCTTAAATACCGTCCATTCCGAACCCGTTGCTCTCACCTCCCCATTACGAGCAGTAGCGGTGAAAATACACGGTCCTATCCAACTGACCGTATGCTCTATCTATCTGCCACCCAGTTTGTCCGTCGACTACGACGACCTGGTTGGTATTATACGACAACTCACTCGGCCCTTTCTCCTTTTGGGAGATTTCAACGCCCACAGTGCGTTGTGGGGTTCCACCACAGATTGCCCCCGGGGCCGAGTGGTTGGTAGATTGATAGAGCAGGAGGAAATTTGCATCCTAAATACAGGGCAAATGACTCATTTCACCACTGCTACCGGTACGTCTTCTGCCATTGACCTTTCGTTATGCTCCCCCTCCATCGCGGACTCCGTGCATTGGGAGGTGGATCGCGACCTACATGGAAGCGACCACTTCCCTGTTTGGATGCACGTTGAGTGTGAGCGGGGAGGAGGTAATAACCGGCGTAAATGGAACGTCAGCGGTGCAGACTGGCAGCTCTTCTGCCGTTCTGTACTGCTACAGCCCTGTGGCAGTATACAGGAGAAGGTGAATCACTTGACCGAAGTGATTCACCGTGCAGCTGACGTCTCCATGCCGAAAGGCTCCGGAACGCTGCGAAGGACGCCCGTCCCCTGGTGGAACGACGATTGTCGTTCCGCCATCCAGGGTCGTAGACGGGCGCTACGTCGTTTTAGGTTGGGCCCTACAACTGACAACCTAGCAGCGTTTCGTATTGCTAGAGCTAAGGCGCGTCGAGTTATTAAAGACAGCAAGAAAAGGTCATGGCAGACCTTTGTGAGCACTATTAATCGTTCCACTCCTTCGTCAAAAGTATGGGAGTCCATCCGCCGAATATCCGGAAGGTACTCTCGCCCACCAGTATCTGGATTACTGGATCATGGACGTATTATTACCGACGAACGAAGCATAGCGCAGCTGATGGCGGAGAACTTCGCCGCCGTCACTTCATCGGCCAACTTTGAACCTCGGTTCCAGCGACAAAGAGTTGCTGCCGAGAGGCGCGCGCTGTGCTTTGATTCGTCGAATACAGAGGCATACAATCGCCCATTTACATTTTGGGAACTGGAGTCAGAGTTGAATAGCGCTAACGACACTGCTCCAGGGCCTGATCTGATCCAGTACCAGATGCTGAGGCATCTTAGTAAAGATGCTAAGGAGTACCTTCTGGATACTTTTAATGACATATGGACCGGTGGACACTTCCCCGACTCGTGGAAAGAAGCAACACTAATTCCAGTTTTAAAACCTGGCAAAGACAAATTGTTGCCAGGTAGTTATCGTAGTATTGCCTTGACTAGCTGCGTGGGTAAGACACTGGAGAGGATGGTTAACCGCCGCCTCGTCTGGTGTCTTGAATCCCGTAATCTGCTGAGCCGCTTTCAGTGTGGATTCAGGAAGTTCCGTTCCACCTTGGACAACCTGATCCTGCTGGAAGCGGCGATACAGGATGCGTTCATCCGCAGCCAACATCTGGTGGGGATATTTTTCGATATTGAGAAGGCCTACGATACTACCTGGCGGCATGTTATTTTTAAACAATTACATGACTGGGGTTTTAGGGGAAACCTACCCCGTTTTTTAAAATCATTTTTATCTGGACGTTGCTTCCGGTACCGAGTCGGTAGTGAAGTGTCTGACATTTTTATTCAGGAAAACGGTGTTCCTCAGGGGTCAGTTTTAAGCGTGACCCTTTTCGCCATAGCGATTAACAGTATATCACTCGTCATAAGGAGTCCCTTACGGTTCTCCTTATATGTGGACGATTTTTTAATATTTATTGCTTCATCCAGCCTGAGAAGCGCTGAGCGGCAGTTGCAACTCACGCTGAACAGGCTGGATGAATGGTCAGTGCACACCGGTTTTCGTTTCTCTGCCGAGAAAACCCGGTGTGTACTTTTTAGTCGTAGTAGGACTCTTTTACCAGAGCCTCACCTTACCTTGAGGAACACCGTTTTACGTTTTACTGACACTGTTAGGTTTCTGGGCCTCATTTTAGACACTAGGCTAACCTGGCTGCCACATCTTAAAGATGTGAAAGCCAGAGCCTCTAAAGCTCTAAATGTTTTAAAATGCCTGTGTGGCAGGTCATGGGGCGCTGACCGCTCCTGCCTCCTACAATTTTACAGAGCCTTTGTACGGTCACGGTTGGAATACGGTTGCATAGTCTATGGTTCGGCACGGGACAGTTATCTGCGTATATTGGACAGTGTCCACCATGCAGGAATTCGGCTCGCCATAGGTGCATATCGCACCAGCCCTATTGTCAGCATTTGTGCTGACTCGGGCGAGCCGCCGCTTGCCATCCGCCGGCAACTCCTCATGGTGTGACACTACCTGCAGGTTGCCATAACACCTGGCAGTCCCGTGCACGACATAGTGCTCCATCCCAACTACGAGCGGCTCTATACCAACCGGCATAGAGCCACTAAACCGTTCAGCTACCGTACAAAGGCTATTTTAGAACAATACGGATTCGAGCTTCCTTCCTTTTATCACCAGGGTTGGAGTAAATCTCCTCCCTGGCTTTTAAAGAGGCCCAGAACAATTTTAGAATTATCGCGGCACAACAAGCTGTGTACCGCCGATAATGTTTTTATTAGAATTTTTAGTGATGTTTTAAACCAGTATCACATGTTTACCCCGGTGTATACGGATGGGTCTAAGCAGGCTAACGGAGTTGGTTGCTCCGTAGTGTTCCCTCGAGCGACTTACACATTCAAATTGGACGGCACGTGCAGTGTTTACACCGCCGAATGCTATGCCGTGTTGAAGTCGCTCCAGCATATGAAAGTAATGCGCGATAAGTTGTTCATCATATGCTGTGATTCCCTCAGCTGTATTCAGGCCATAGGGAATATGTATCCAGCAGATCGTCTAGTCCAGGACATCCAGGACGCCCTCCTTTCCCTTCAATCTCGTGGAAAGGAGGTGTTATTCTGCTGGGTACCAGGCCATGTGGGAATCAGAGGGAACGAGGCAGCTGATGAAGCTGCAAAGTTAGCCTGCAACAAGGTCAGAATTGACTTTGATCCGGTCCCAAAGTCTGACCTTGCCTCGGTGGGGAAAAGATTTGTTTTCGACGTTTGGCAGAGGCAGTGGCTGGAGGTCGAGCATAATAAGCTCCGGCTGGTCAAACCGACCGTTCAGCCGTGGAGCAGCTCCTTCCAGCGGGCGAGGAGGGATGAGGTTCTCCTTACTCGCCTCCGTATAGGGCACTGCCCTCTCACGCACAGCTTTCTTCTCCGCCGAGAGGACCCTCCGGAATGTGATGCTTGTGGCGTACCTCTGACGGTACGCCACATTTTAACCGAATGTGTATCGTTTTTAGATCTAAGGGCAGACGTTGGCTTAGCCAACGATCTGTCCCTTATTTTAAATGATGACGGTGACAACGTGGCTAAGGTTTTAAAGTTTTGTTGCTTGGCCGGTCTTGTCCCAAAAATTTTGGGCAGATCGGCCTAGGTTTTAAATTGGATTGGTGGCCATTTATAACCACCAATCCAAGTACCGTTTTTAGTTGTGGCACTACTTATATGGCTGGCCTTTTTACAGCCAGCCAGCTTACTTGTTTTTTAAACTGGTTGGCCCTTTTACAGCCAACCAGATAATGTATGTTTTTTTATATATTTTATTGCCTTGTTTCGGTTTTATTTCTTATGTAGCCGTCTGTGTGGCCGAACTCTTTACAGTCGGCCACGCAGACGGTGTTTTAGTTGGTAGGTTAGTATTTTATTGTGCTGTCTCTGTGGCCGACCCCTTTACAGTCGGCCACACAGACGGCAATTTTGCCACGTTGTCACGCCTGGTTGTTGCTAGGGCGCTAATGACCCCGTCGTCGACGCGCCCTAAAACCCTAAAAACAACAAACAACAACAACAATTTTACAGAGCCTTTGTACGGTCGCGGCTGGAATACGGTTGTATCGTGTATGGTTCGGCACGGGACAGCTACCTGCGTATACTGGATAGTGTCCACCATGCTGGAATTCGGCTCGCCACGGGTGCATATCGCACCAGTCCTATTGTCAGCATTTGTGCTGACTCGGGCGAGCCGCCGCTTACCATCCGCCGGCAACTCCTCATGGTGCGACACTACCTGCAGGTTGCCATAACACCTGGCAGTCCCGTGCACGACATAGTGCTCCATCCCAACTACGAGCGGCTCTATGCCAACCGGCTTAGAGCCACTAAACCGTTCAGCTACCGTACAAAGGCTATTTTAGAACAATATGGATTCGAGCTTCCCTCTTTTTATCACCAGGGTTGGAGTAAATCTCCACCCTGGCTTTTACAGAGGCCCAGAACAATTTTAGATCTGTCCCGGTATAACAAACTGTTAACGGCTGACAGTATTTTTATTAATATTTTTACTGATATTTTAAATCAATATCACACTTATACCCCGGTGTATACGGATGGGTCTAAGCAGGCTAACAGTGTAGGGTGTTCAGTAGTGTTCCCTCGAGCGACTTACAAATACAAGCTGGATAGCAGGTGCAGTGTTTACACTGCGGAGTGCTATGCCCTGCTAAAGTCGCTCCAGCATATGAAGGCACGTCGTGATATGAAGTACCTCATATGCTGTGATTCCCTCAGTTGTATTCATGCGTTAGCAACTATGTACCCAGCAGACCGTCTAGTCCAGGACATCCAGGACGCCCTCCTTTCCCTCCAGTACTGTGGGAAGGAGGTCGTATTCTGCTGGGTACCCGGCCATGTGGGAATCAGGGGGAACGAGGTAGCTGATGAAGCTGCGAAGTTAGCCTGTGACAAGGTCAGAATTGACTTTGATCCAGTCCCAAAGTCTGACCTTGCCTCGGCGGCGAAGAGATTTGTTTTTGATGTTTGGCAGAGGCAGTGGCTGGAAGTTGAGGATAATAAGCTCCGGCAGGTCAAACCGACCGTTCAGCCGTGGAGCAGCTCCTTCCAGCGGGCGAGGAGGGATGAGGTTCTCCTTACTCGCCTCCGTATAGGGCACTGTCCTCTGACTCATGGTTTCCTTCTCCGCCGAGAAGACCCTCCGGAATGTGATGCCTGTGGCGTACTTCTGACGGTGCGCCACATTTTAACAGACTGTGTAAAGTTTTTTAACATAAGGGCAGACGTTGGCCTAGCTAATGATCTGCCCGTAATTTTAAATAATGACAATGTGGTGAAGGTTTTAAAATTTTGTAATATGGCCGGTCTTACCCCAAAATTTTTGGGTAGATCGGCCTAGTTTTTAGAATGGTTTGGTGGTCCGTCTACAACCACCAATCCATGTACTGACTCATTCGTCTTTTAATTTTTTGTTTTTGTTTTGTTTTTTAAGATCGACACTTTACAACTGGATGGCCTGTTTACAGCCATTCAGACTGCCTTTTTTAATGTTTGTGTAAGCTGGTTGGCCCTTTTACAGCCAACCAGCTAGTGTTATTTGATAGTTTACTTATTTTACTGTAACTGTTTTAATGTTTTACTTAAACCTGCTGTCTGCATGGCCGACCTCTTTACAGTCGGCCATGTAGGCGGTATTTTAGTCAGTGTTTTCGTATTTTATTAAGCTGTCTGTGTGGCCGACCCCTTTACAGTCGGCCATGCAGACGGTTGCTACTTCTATCCCACATTGTCATTCTGTGTTTGAGTTAGGGCGCTAATGACCAAGTCGTCGACGCGCCCTAAAGCACCAACAACAACAACAACAACGTGCGGGTGTCTATACGAAAAAACAGGTTCTGATAAATACAATCCTGCCTTAAGCGTCTGACCTTGTGCTTTAGGTTAACGAAGGTTACTGCTTTTGGTAATTGTTTTCTGACCATTTGGAAAGGCACGGTTGATCAGAAGATGTCAGGTTACTGCGAGGTATGAGCATAGTTTTATCGGAATGAATGAATTTGGCACTGATGATATTCTCGTCTATGTGAATTACCACAAATCTCGCACCATTAATTAATCCCTGATTAGCATTAAGATTTGTATTTAATATAATAATAGCATTTTCTTTAAAAGCAATTTATGAGGTGGTAAACCAAACAATCATCGGAAATGATTCTAGCGATTTGGATGAAATTTCATATACAGATAATATTATGCTTTTCAAGTTTGTAACCTGATTTTACCAAAAAAGGAGCAATTCTTGTATTTGGTTCTAACCTCATCTGGTAGACGGTTCTGGTACCAGTAAGCCTACTGATAATCGTTAGGTTTCACTTTGGTTAGAACGAGGAACTGTGCACCTCAAAATGCCTAGGAATCCTTCAAGCCTATTACTTTAATCAAACTTTATAGAACTATACATTAAACAGAAATCGAAAGATGCCGAGTGAAGCTCGGACACCCACATACTAAATATAGCACGATTGTTACTGGAAAGAAGTCTGTGTACCTTGAAGATATTTTTGTTTTAATTAAGGATTAACGTTAAAGCTTACTGGTAATATTTTGATGGGGTTTCAAATAA
>JARYHS010008074.1:14082632-14101500 GCA_031002005.1 Vandiemenella viatica | reverse complement strand
GTAAATCAGCAGCCAAACTTGAAGGGGGGAAAATAGGAAATTATTAAAAAGGCATAGGTTTCAAATTGAAGAGATATTTCAGGGAACAATTCAGCAAATGGAAGGAAGGAACAAGTACAGTAGAGTCAAGGTGAGAAGAGTCAAGGAGATAACAAGAAAGGGGGAAGAAAAATTTATCCAAGGCAGAAAATAAAGAGCAGTAGAGAAACCTATATACTAAATAGGAAGTGAGGAGGTTAAAGAGGTTGGTAAGAAGAGAACATAACAGAGTTAAGAGACAGCAGGGTAGTAGGGAATATTTAAAACAACTAAAACAAGGACATAATAACAGCAAAGAAAGTGGCTAAAGATGGGTTATGAAGAGTTTGTCAGTGCAGGAGGACCATTGACTGATGCATCTAGAAATTTCTATGGCTATATCAGGAAACTCAGGGGAAGGGAGGTGTAGAGACACTTATAGTTAAGGATGGAGAAGAAGTTACTGAGGATTTGAAAAAGGCAGAGATTTTAAGTAACTGGTTCAGTGAAAGCTTAGGGACAATGAATCAGAAACGTGAGGGTCAAATTCGGAGAACGAGCTCAACAACACAATTAGAAATGAAGATAGTAAAAAATTTGAATTTCGTCTGAGGAAATAATGAGGAAATAAGAAAGCTGAAAAAACATAAAGGGCTGGTGTAGATAAATTATCTAAAAGATAGCCAGATGTGACATTCTACCTTATCCCCCGCAGGGGCTGGTACGCAAGTGCCAGGTACGGGTTTGGCGAACCCGCGGTGCCCTAGCTGGAAACTTGTGAGAGCCGCAAGTTTCCCACACCGTAAATCCTACCATGCTTCAACGACCACCATAGGGCGTGGCGGTGGAACGTTGTGTGCCTAGGAGAACGGGGATCTTGGCTCATCGCCCGGATCGCGAGGACGGTACAAACCTCTATAAAAAAACCCTCAACCTCAAGGTGAGTAACGTGCCGAGGAGGTGGATGGGTGGTGAGGCAAACCACCGCTAGCGTGCAACCTCAGGGGCACCTGCGCACCCTGTATTGGGCTTGGGGCGTGATTGCGGGAGCTCCACGTCACTCGACGTTTAGTTCCTCCGAACTTGTGGGACCAAAACGAGTAATAATTCCAATCATAACCCCCTCTCCTGCGGCTTGGGCAAACCGCAGGGGTATGTCACTCTAACGCCAAAAAAGAGGTGGTGGAAAGCGGGCGAGGGTTGAAAGCCCTCCTCATGAAAATAGCACGAGTAACAGGAAGGATTATATAGTTGATAATGCCTTCGTCATAATGAGTAGGGTGGAGGGATCTTTTGAAAAGGTCTCTCCATTCTACATACAAAAAGGTCTTGAGGGTATTGCGGGTACCCTAAAATCCGTCAAAAAGCTGAGGAACGGGACCCTGCTGTTTGAAACATCTACTAACAAGCAGGCTGTCCTCTCCTAAGTGCGAGAAGCTCGGTGAGTTCGCAGTGAAATGCGAACCACAAAACCCTGAACTCAAGTAAAGGCGTGGTCACCTGCCGCGACCTAATTGACGTTACTGCCCGAGGAACTCCTTAAGGAGTGGTCTACAGAACATGTGGTCGAGGTTCGTCAGATTAAACGAAGGGTTAACGGCAGTCTTGAGAAGACAGCCACCTTCGTCCTGACGTTCGACACTCCGACATTGCCCAAAAACATCAAGCAGGTATTTGAATTTGAATATCCGCCCGTATGTGCCGGACCCAATGCGCTGCTTTAAGTGCCAGCGGTTCGGCCATACAACGGCGAACCTGCAAGGGTAACGCCACCTGTGGGAAATGTGGAAAGGGCGCACATGAGCCAGGCACTAGTTGTAATCTCCACAGTGTGTGTACATGCTCTGGGCCTAATCCAGCCTGGAGCAGGGAGTGCGAGTGTACCTTGAAGAGAAGAAGGTACAGGAGTTGAAAACAAAGGAACGACTATCTTATGGCGAAGCGAAGAAGAGGTTTAAGGCGCTTGCGCCCCCTGCCTTCGCTACAAAACTACGCCAAAACCTTGTCAAACTCCGTCAGGAAAGAGAGTGTTGCAACACAGACGTCCTTTGCAGACATGGGCACAAGTACAACGTGCTCATGTCAATGCAAATGCGGCGCGAGTGTAACCAAGGTCATTACACCGAAGTGGTGGATGTTGGTAGCAACACCTCTGCATCCTCGACCACAAAGACAGCAGGTTCAATGATTCCACCAGCAAAAGCACAGTCATCCGCTACTGCAATGGGTCCCTCTGCAACAGCAGAAGCGGTACCCACAGCAGAAACTGCATCAGGAACAGTTGATGTAACAGCAACGTCATCTGCCAGTAGCGGATGGCAAAACAGTGCAGAAGGTTAGGGGTCCGAAATTTAAGCACACGGACCCCACCTTGTTGTGAAATCCCCTCCAACTTCTCCTCCCAGATCCCCCTCTGGAAAGGAGAAGAAGGGGAAAGGGCCTCGGAGGAAGAAAAGCCCGCAAGACTCCGAGGCCTTGCAACGAGAGTCGTCTTCAGATAATGAAGACGACTTAATGCTGGTGGACGAACCTGGTTCCGTTCCTCAGCAGTCACGGGACGATGACCCACCCGACCCGGGGCGGGTGAGGTTGAATAGGTGAGATGGCTCCCATACTACAATGGAACGTAAATGGCTTTCAGGCTCACAAAGAGGAAGTCCAACTCTTAGCACGGCCTAATCCATTGTGTCTCTGTTTACAGGAGACACACTTTAGACCAAAACCACCATCTGTGCTAAGAGGTTATGACATCTATAGAAAGGACAATACCGAGGGTGATCGAGCGAAGGGCGGAGTGGCCGTGTTTGTCCGAAACACTGTCCACCCCGAACCAGTTGCTCTCACCTCTCATCTACAAGCAGTGGCAGTGAGGATACACGGTCGCACTAAACTGACCGTATGCTCCATTTATCTGCCACCTAATGCGCTCGTCGAGTATGACGACCTACTCGACATTTTGCGGCAGCTCACTCGGCCATTCCTCCTCTTAGGAGACTTCAACGCACACAGTGCGTTGTGGGGCTCAAGCACCGATTGCCCCAGAGGCCGAGTGGTGGCAGATTAATGGAGGAAGAGGAAAAATGCATCCTCAATACTGGCGAAATGACCCACTTTACCACTGCTTCCGGATCGTCTCTGCCATCGACCTCTCATTGTGCTCCCCCTCAATCGCGGACTCCGTGCATTGGGAGGTGGATCGCGACCTCCATGGAAGCGACCACTTCCCAATATGGATGCATGTAGAGTTTGAACGCGGAGGAGGGAATAACCGACGCAAATGGAACGTCAGCAAAGCCGATTGGCAATTCTACCGCCGCTCCATTACTCTCAAAGAGTATTACAATGTTCAGGAGAGGGTGAACCACTTTACCGAAGTGATTCACCAGGCAGCTGACGTCTCCATGCCTAAAAGCTCCGGAACGCTGCTTAGGACGCCCGTACCCTGGTGGAGCGACGAATGGCGCTCCGCTATTCAGGGTCGTAGACGGGCGTTGCGTCGTTTCAGGTTGCACCAACTTCAGACAACCTGCAGCGTTCCGTATTGCAAGAGCAAAGGCGCGTCGTGTTATTAAGGAGAGCAAGAAAAGGTCATGGCAGACCTTTGTGAGCACAAAAATCGTTACACACCATCAGCCAAAGTATGGGAGTCCATCCGCCGTATATCTGGAAGGTTCTCCCGCCCACCAGTATCTGGATTACTGGATCAAGGACGTGTAATTACCGACGAACGAAGCATAGCGCAGGTGATGGCGGAGAATTTCGCTGCCATCACTTCATCTGCCAGTTTCGATCCTCAGGTCCAGCAACGAAGGGTTGCTGCCGAGAGAGTGTGCTGTGTTTCGATTCGTCGGATACAGAAGCCTACAAACAGGCCATTTACATTTTGGGAGCTCGAGTCTGCTCTGAACAGCGCAAAAGACACTGCTCCAGGGCCTGATCTGATCCAGTACCAGATGCTGAGGCATCTTAATAATGATGCTAAAGAGTACCTTCTGGATATTTTTAACGATATTTGGACCGGTGACACTTCCCCGACTCGTGGAAAGAAGCAACATTAATACCTATTTTAAAACCTGGGAAAGACAAATTGCTGCCAGGTAGCTATCGTAGTATGCCTTGACAAGTGCGTGGGGGGGAAGACACTGGAGAGGATGGTAAATCGCCGCCTCGTCTGGTGTCTTGAGTCCCGTAATCTGCTGAGCCGCTTTCAGTGTGGATTCAGGAAGTTCCGTTCCACCTTGGACAACCTGATCCTGCTGGAGGCGGCAATACAGGATGCGTTTATTCGCAGGCAACACCTTGTAGGTGTCTTTTTCGACCTCGAAAAAGGCTTACGATACCCTGGCGGCATGCTATATTAAAACAGTTACACGAATGGGGTTTTAGGGGTAACATGCCCCGCTTTTTAAAATGATTTTTATCCGGTCGTTGCTTCGGTACCGAGTCGGTAGTGAAGTGTCAGATCTTTTTATCCAAGAAAATGGTGTTCCTCATGGATCAGTTTTGAGCGTGACTCTTTTCGCCAATTGCGATAAACTGCATATCATACGTAATAAGGAGTCCCATCCGGTACTCCTTGTACGTAGATGATTTTTTAATTTTTATCGCTTCGTCCAGCCTGAGAAGCGCTGAGCGGCAGTTGCAGCTCACATTGAACAGGCTGGACGAATGGTCAGTGCACACCGGTTTTCGTTTCTCTGCTGAGAAAACCCGGTGTGTACTTTTTACTCGTAGGAGAACTCTTTTACCGGAGCCCCACCTTACCTTGAGGAACACTGTTTTACGTTTTACTGATACTGTTCGTTTTTCTGGGCCTCATTTTTGACACAAAGCTCAACTGGCTGCCACACTCAAGATGTGAAAGCCGAGCCTCAAAAGCCTTAAATATTTTAAAATGTCTATGGGCAGGTCGTGGGGCTCTGACCGCTTCCTGCCTGCTACAATTTATAGGGCCTTTTACGGTCGTGACTGGAATACGGCTGCATCGTTTACAGCTCAGCACGGGACAGTTATCTTCGGATGCTGGATAGTGTCCACCATGCAGGAATTCGGCTCGCCACGGGTTGCATACGCACCAGCCCTATTGTCAGTATTTGCGCTGACTCTGGCGAGCCGCCGCTTACCTTCCGCCGGCAACTCCTCATGGTTGCGGACACTACTTGCACATTGCCATAACACCTGGCAGCCCGTGCATGATGTGGTTATGCGTCCGGATTTCGAACGGCTGTATATGAATCGCTACAGAGCGACTAAACCTTTCAGCTTCCGTACAAGGGCCGTTTTAGAACAATTTGGGTTTGAGTTACCTTCTTTTTATCACCAGGGATGGAGTAAATCTCCTCCATGCTTTTAAGGAGGCCCAGAATAATCTTAGATCTTTGTCGGTATAGCAAATTGTATACCGCTAATAATGTTTTATTAGTATTTTTACCGATATTTTAAAACAGTGTCACACGTTTACCCCGGTATTCACGGATGGGTCTAAGCAGGCTAATGGAGTGGGATGCTCTGTTGTGTTCCCTCGAGCGACTTACACATACAAACTGGATGGTAGATGCAGCGTTTACACCGCCGAGTGTTACGCTGTTTTAAAGTCGCTGCATATTAAATTTAACCCGCGATAAGAGGTTCATCATATGCTGTGATTCCCTGAGCTGTATTCAGGCCCTAGGAAATAGTACCCAGCAGATCGTCTAGTCCAGGACATCGGACGCCCTCCTTTCTCTCCAATCTCACGGAAAGGAGGTGCTATTTGCTGGGTACCCGGCCATGTGGGAATCAGGGGGAACGAGGCAGCTGATGTAGCTGCCAAGTTAGCCTGCGACAAGGTCAGAATTGACTTTGCTCCGGTCCCAAAGTCAGACCTTGCCTCGGCGGCGAGGAGAAATGCTTTGAGGTGTGGGAGAGGCAGTGCTGGAAGTAGAGCATAATAAGCTCCGGCTGGTCAAACCGACCGTTCAGCCAGTGGAGCAGCTCCTTCCAGCGGGCGAGGAGGGATGAGGTCTCCTTACTCGCCTCCATATGGGCACTGTCCTCTGACGCACAGCTTTCTTCTCCGCCGGGAGGACCCACCGGAATGTGATGCCTGTGGCGTACCTCTGACGGTACGCCACATTTTTAACTAATTGTGGTTTTATTCTATGACTTAAGGGCAGACGTGGCCTAGCCAATGATCTGTCCCTTATTTTAGGTAATGAAGCTAGCAATGTGGCTTAAAGTTTAAAATTCTGTGTTGTGGGCGGTCTTATCCCAAAATTTTGGGAAGACCGGCCTAATCTTTTAATGTTGATGAGTGACCATTTTACAGCCACTCATCCATGTATTGTGCATAGCTCTTGTTTGTTTTTGTTTTACTATTAGATTTAAGTTTTTACGTCTGACTGGCCCCTTTACAGCCAGCCAGATATGTGCTGTGATGTTCGTATTTTAATGGCCCCTTTACAGCCATCATTTTAGCTTTTTACTCGATTTGCCGTCTGTGTGGCCGACCCCTATACAGTCGGCCATACAGACGGTAGAACTTGGATTTTAAACCACATTGCTAAGCCGGTCGTTGTTAGGGCGCTAATGACCCCGCCGTCGACGCGCCCTTAAGCCCCAACAACAACAACAACAACAACAACTTGAATCCTGTAATCTTCTGAGCCGCTTTCAGTGTGGATTCAGGAAGTCCGTCCACCTTGGACAACCTGATCCTGGGAAGCGGCCATACAGGATGCATTCATCCGCAGCCAAACACCTTGTGGGTATTTTTTCGACCTTGAAAAGGCCTACGATACTACCTGGCGGCATGTGATTTTAAAACAGTTACATGAATGGGGCTTTAGGGGTAACCTACCCCGTTTTTTAAAATCATTTTTATCTGGTCGTGCTTCCGGTACGAGTCGGTAGTGAAATGTCTGATCTTTTTACTCAGGAAAACGGTGTCCCTCAGGGGTCAGTTTTAAGCGTGACCCTTTTCGCCATAGCGATTAACAGCATATCAGTCGTCATAAGGAGTCCCATACGGTTCTCCATATAGGTGGACGACTTCTTAATTTTTATTACATCATCCAGCCTGAGAAGCGCAGAGCGGCATTTGCAGCTCGCGTTGAACAGGCTGGATGAATGGTCAGTGCACACGGTTTTCGTTTTCCGCTGAGAAAACCCGGTGTGTACTTTTTACTCGTAGCAGAAGCTTTTATCGGAGCCCCACCTTACCCTGAGGAACACCGTTCTACGTTTTACTGATACTGTTAGATTTCTGGGCCTTATTTTAGACACAAAGCTTAACTGGCTTGCGCATCTAAAAGATGTGAGAGCCAGGGCCTTGAAAACTCTTAATCTTTTAAAATGTCTGTGTGGCAGGTCGTGGGGCGCTGACCGCTCCTGCCTGCTACAGTTTTATCGAGTCTTTGTACGGTCGTGTCTCGAGTATGGTTGCATCGTATACGGTTCGGCACGGGACAGTTATCTTCGGCCCCGCAGGGCCCTGGTACGCAAGTGCCAGGTACGGGTTTGGCGAACCCGCGGTGCCCGATGCTGGAAACTTGTGAGCGCCGCAAGTTTCCCACACCGTAAACTCCTACCATGCTTCAACGACCACCGTAGGGCGTGGCGGTGGAACGTTGTGTGCCTAGGAGAACGGGGATCTTGGCTTCATCGCCCGGATCGCGAGGACGGTACAAACCTCTATAAAAAACCCCTTAACCTCAAGGTCGGATACGTGCCGAGGAGGTGCATGAGTGAGAGGCGGATCACTCGCTAACGTACAACCTCAGGGGGCACCTGCGCACCCCTGTTGTATTAGCGCTTCTTTTTAACTGGTTTTACTCGTGGGACCAAAACGAAGTCTACCACAAAAACCAAAAAAAACCCTGCGGTACGGGTTGTGCGCAGGTTTAATCCCAATACACCCAGTTCTAAGAAGCGGGTGAGGGGTCGATAGCGCCCCCCGGTTCTGAAGGTAAAAAGGTAACGGAAAGGAATGTTCGATTCTGAACGCCTTTGTCGTAATGCAAAGATTGGATGGGTCATTTGAGAAATTTTCGCCTTTCTTTATTCATAAAGGACTACAGGGTCTGGTAGGGACCCTTAACTCGGTAAAAATGCTTAGGAACGCGGACGCTGCTGCTGGAAACATGCACCAGTAGGCAAGCGACCCAACTCCTTAACTGTGTGGAAACTCGTGGAGTTCGCTGTTACCTGCGACTCCACAAATCCCTTAACAGCAGCAAAGGCGTAGTCACCTGCCGGTACATAATGGAATTAGGGACCGAGGAGCTCGTTAAGGAGTGGGAAGATCAGAAAGTGGTCGTGGTACGTCAGATAACGCGAAGGGTTAATGGCAGTATTGAAAAGACTGCCACCTTCGTCCTGACGTTTGACACTCCAGTTCTACCAAAGAACATCCAAGCAGGTTACATTAACCTGAACGTCCGTCCGTATGTTCCGGACCCGATGCGCTGTTTTCAGTGTCAGCGGTTCGGACATACGACGGCGTCTTGTAAAGGTAACCCCACCTGTGGTAGATGCGGCAAGGGTGCACATGAGCCCGGTGTTAGTTGCACGCTCCCACAGGTGGTGTGTCAACTGCTCCGGGTCGCACCCTGCCTGGAGTAGGGAGTGTCAAGTGTATCTTGAAGAGCGCAAGATACAGGAGCTGAAGACCAAAGAGCGATTACCATATGGTGAAGCGAAGAAGAAAGTGAAAATGCTATCCGCTCCCGTTTCGCAACAAGTTTTGCAAAGATGGCTTCAGCTCCCGTCAGGAAACAAAGTGTTGCTATCCAGGACGTCAGTTGCAGACATCAGCACTAGCACCAAGTGCTCATGTCAGTGCCAATGCGGCGCAAAATCCGCCAAGGCCACTACATCTAGGGCCGCGGACGTCGGTAGCAGCATGCCTGCGTCCTTGACCACACCAGCAGCAGTACTGAAGGTTCCACCAGCATTACCAGTTAAAGCCACTGCACCTCCAATTCCACCTCGTGCAGTGAAAGTAGTAGCAACACCACCAGCTACAAATTCTATTGGAGGCGATCAGAAGGTCCGGGGCCCGAAGTTCAGGCAGACGGACCCGACTCATTTCTTGAGATCCCCCTCTTCATCCCCTCCCAATACACCTGGTAGAGGGGATAAGAAGGGAAAGAGGGCGAGGAAGAAAAAATCCAAAGAGGGTTTGGACGTATCTTCTGAGTCGGAGATGTCTGTCTCTTCGGAGCCAGAAGAAAGTGAAATGCTGGTGGACGTGTCTGGTCCCGTTCCTCAGCAGATATTGACCGAAGACCCACCCGATCCGGGGCGGGTGAAGCTAAACAGGTAGGATGGCTCCCATACTCCAATGGAACATTAATGGTTTTATGGCTCACAAAGAGGAGTTACAACTCTTAGCACGGTCTGATCCATTGTGTCTCTGTCTCCAAGAGACACACTTCAGATCATCTCGTCAACCTGTGCTAAGAGGTTTTGATCTTTACCGAAAGGACGATACCGAGGGTGATCGAGCGAAGGGGGGAGTGGCGGTGTTTGTACGGAACACTGTCCACTCCGAACCTGTAGCTCTCACCTCTCCTTTACAAGCAGTAGCAGTGAAACTGTATGGACTGGTGAAACTGACTGTATGCTCCATATATCTACCGCCAGGATCACCAGTTGACTGCGGTCAGCTGGCTGACGTCACACGGCATCTCTCTCGGCCTTTTCTCCTATTGGGAGACTTTAACGCCCACAATGCGTTGTGGGGTTCGAACACCAATTGCCCCAGAGGCCGAGAGATTTGTAGATTATTGGAGCAGGAGGATTTGTGCATCCTAAATACCGGTCAGATGACGCACTTCACTACTGCTTCCGGTTCGTCCTCTGCCATTGATCTCTCTCTTTGCTCTCCTTCAGTTGCAGACTCCGTGCATTGGGAAGTGGATCGCGACCTACACGGAAGCGACCACTTTCCAATTTGGTTGCACGTTGAGTGTGAACGTGGCGACCGAACTATGACAAAGAAATGGAATGTCGGCAGAGCTGACTGGCAGCTCTACAGCCGGTCAGTCACCCTCGAACAGCGCAGCAACATCGAGGATAAGGTGAAACATCTAACTGATGTGATTCACCAGGCTGCTGATATTTCCATGCCTGGCAACTCTGGAGCACTGCGCAGAGCGCCCGTCCCCTGGTGGAACGACGAATGTCGCTCCGCAATTCAGGGTCGCAGACGGGCCTTGCGTCGGTTTAAGTTGAAGCCGACACCCGACAACCTCGCAGCGTTCCGGGTTGCTAGAGCTAAGGCACGTCATGTCATTAAGGAGAGCAAGAGGAGGTCATGGCAGACCTTTGTGAGCACCATTAATCGTTTCACGTCATCATCAAAGGTATGGGAGTCTATCCGCCGTATATCCGGGAGGTACTCACGACCACCAGTATCTGGATTACTGGATCGGGGGCGTGTAGTTACCGACGAGCGAAGAATAGCGCAGTTGATGGCAGAATACTTCGCTGCCATCACTTCATCTGCCGGATTGGACCAACAGGTCCAACAACGAAGAACATCTGCCGAAAGGCAAAACATTAACTTCGACTCGTCGGAATTGCAAGACTACAATAGCCCATTTTCATTTTGGGAGCTGGAGTCGGCTCTTAACAACGCCAAAGACACTGCGCCAGGGCCTGACCTGATCCAGTACCAGATGCTGAGGCATCTTAACAAAGATGCTAAAGAGTACCTCCTGGGTATTTTTAATGAAATTTGGACCGGAGGACACTTCCCCGACTCATGGAAGGAGGCAACGATGATTCCAATTTTAAAACCCGGTAAAGACAAGTTGCTGCCAGGTAGCTACCGTAGCATTGCCTTAACGAGCTGCGTCGGGAAGACACTGGAGAGGATGGTCAATCGTCGCCTCGTCTGGTGTCTTGAAACCCGAAATCTGCTGAGCCGCTTTCAGTGTGGATTCAGGAAGTTCCGTTCCACCTTGGACAACCTGATCCTCCTGGAGGCGGCAATACAGGATGCGTTCATCAGCAGCCAACACCTTGTGGGTGTCTTTTTCGACCTCGAAAAGGCTTATGATACTACCTGGCGGCATGTTATTTTAAAACAGTTACATGAATGGGGGTTTAGGGGTAACCTTCCCCGATTTTAAAATCATTTTTATCTGGTCGTTGCTTCCGGTATCGAGTCGGTAGAGAAGTGTCCGACCTTTTTATTCAGGAAAACGGTGTTCCTCAAGGCTCAGTTTTAAGTGTAACCCTCTTTGCTATTGCCATTAATAGCATCTCAACTGTTATAAAGAGGCCCATCCGGTTCTCCTTATACGTTGACGACTTTTTAATTTTTATAGCATCGGCCAGCCTGAGAAGCGCTGAGCGGCAGCTGCAGCTCACGCTGAACAGGCTGGATGAATGGTCAGTACACACCGGCTTTCGTTTCTCTGCTGAGAAAACGCGGTGAGTACTTTTTAGCCGTAGTAGAAGTCTTTTAGCGGAACCTCATCTCACCTTGAGGAACACCGTTTTAAGTTTTAGCGAAACTGTTCGGTTTCTGGGCCTCATTTTCGACAGTAGGCTTACATGGCTGCCACATCTTAAAGATGTTAAAGCCAGAGCCTTGAAAGCTCATAATGTTTTGAAGTGTCTGTGTGGCAGGTCGTGGGGCGCTGACCGCTCCTGCCTGCTACAGTTTTACAGAACCTTTGTACGGTCGCGGTTGGAGTACGGTTGCATTGTTTACGGTTCGGCACGGGACAGCTATCTCCGTATTCTGGATAGTGTCCACCATGCAGGAATTCGTCTCGCCACAGGTGCATACCGCACCAGTCCGATACCCAACATTTGTGCTGAGTCTGGCGAGCCGCCGCTTTCCATCCGCCGGCGTCTCCTCATGGTGCGACACTATATACACATTGCCACAACTCCCGGCAGTCCCGTGTACGACGTAGTTATTCATCCTAACTTTGAACGGCTATATTCCAACCGTCAAAGAGCAACTAAACCGTTCAGCTACCGTACAAAGGCTATATTGGAGGAATATGGGTTTCAGATGCCCTCTTTTTATCACCAGGGTTGGAGTAAATCTCCTCCCTGGCTTTTGAAGAGGCCCAGATCAGTTTTTGAATTGTCGCGGTACAACAAGCTGTGTACCGCTGACAGCGTTTTTACCCGAACTTTTAGCGATGTTTTAAATCAGTTCCGCGACTTTACCCCGGTATACACGGATGGGTCTAAGCAGGCTAACGGAGTTGGCTGCTCCGTAGTGTTCCCTCGAGCGACTTATAACTACAAACTGAATAGCTGTTGCAGTGTATACACTGCTGAATGTTACGCCTTGTTAAAGTCGCTCCAGCATATGAAAGTATGTCGTGGCATGAATTACATCATATGCTGTGATTCCCTCAGCTGCATCCAGGCAATGGGGAGCATGTACCCAGCAGATCGTCTTGTCCAGGATATTCAGGACACCCTCCGATCCCTTCAATCTTCTGGAAAGGAGGTCGTTTTCTGCTGGGTACCTGGTCATGTGGGAATCAGGGGGAATCAGGCAGCTGATGAAGCTGCCAAGTTAGCCTGCAACAAGGTCAGAGTTGACTTTGATCCGGTCCCAAAGTCTGACCTTGCCTCGGTGGGGAAAAGATTTGTTTTCGACATCTGGCAGAGGCAGTGGCTGGAGGTTGAGCATAATAAGCTCCGGCTGGTCAAACCGACCGTTCAGCCGTGGAGCAGCTCCTTCCAGCGGGCGAGGAGGGATGAGGTTCTCCTTACTCGCCTCCGTATAGGGCACTGTCCTCTGACACACAGTTTTCTTTTCCGCCGGGAGGACCCTCCGGAATGTGATACCTGTGGCGTACCTATGACGGTGCGCCACATTTTAGTTGATTGTGTTGCGTTTTTAGACTTGAGGGCAGACGTTGGCCTTGCCAACGATCTGGCCCTTATTTTAAACAATGAGACCAGTAGAGTGGCGAGTGTTTTAAAATTTTGTGTATTGGCCGGTCTAGTTCCTAAAATTTTAGGCAGATCGGCCTAGTTTTTAGATGGACGGGTGGTCCCTATATAGCCACCCTTCCATGTGCACTGTTTTTAATTTTTATATTTTTAAATTCGTTTTCGCTGGCCACTATACAGCCGGCGAGAGATGTAGAGTTTTTAATTATTTTGTGACCCTGTATGGCCCCTTTACAGCCATTCAGGCGGTGTACGGGTCCTGTGTTCTGGTTGGCCCCCTTTCTAAGCCACGTTTTATATTTGTGAATTATTTTACTTGCTGTCTGTATGGTCGACCCCTTTACAGTCGACCATGCAGACAGTATTTTAGTACCTCTTTAAGCCACAGTTTAGGCTGGTAATTGTTAGGGCGCTAATGACCCCGCTGTCGACACGCCCTAAAGCAACAACAACAACAACAACACAACAGTTATCTTCCGATACTAGATAGTGTCCACCATGCGGGAATTCGGCTCGCCACAGGTGCTTACCGCACCAGCCCGATACCGAGCATTTGTGCCGAGTCTGGCGAGCCGCCGCTTCCCACCAGGCGGCATCTCCTCATGGTGCGACACTATGTGAATATTGCCACAACGCCTGGTAGTCCCGTGTACGACGTAGTTATGCACCCAAACTTTGAACAGCTATATGCTAATCGCTGCAGAGCGACCAAACCATTCAGCCACCATACAAAGGCTATTTTAGAAGAATACGGACGTGAACTGCCCGCTTTTTATCACCAGGGATGGATTAAATCTCCTCCCTGGCTTTTAAAGAGGCCCAGAACTATTTTAGACCTGTCGCGGTACAACAAACTGTTTACCGCTGACAGGGTATTTCTAAATGTTTTTAAAGATGTTTTGAATCACCATCGCGATTTTACCCCGGTGTATACGGATGGGTCTAAGCAGGCTAACGGAGTGGGTTGCTCCGTTGTGTTCCCTCGAGCGACTTATACATACAAGTTGGATAGCAGGTGCAGCGTATACACTGCGGAGTGCTATGCCCTGCTAAAGTCGCTCCAGCGTATGAAGGTATGCCGCAACATGAAGTATATCATATGCTGTGATTCCCTCAGCTGTATTCAGGCGTTAGCAACCATGTATCCAGCAGACCGTCTAGTCCAGGACATCCAGGACGCCCTCCTTTCCCTCCAATCACGTGGAAAGGAGGTTTTATTCTGCTGGGTATCCGGTCATGTGGGAATCAGGGGGAACGAGGCAGCCGATGCAGCTGCCAAATTAGCCTGCAACAAGGTCGAAACCGACTTTGATCCGGTCCCAAAGTCAGACCTTGCCTCGGTAGCGAAGAGAATTGTTTTTGAAGCATGGCAGAGGCAGTGGCTGGAAGTAGAGCATAATAAGCTCCGGCTGGTCAAACCGACCGTTCAGCCGTGGAGCAGCTCCTTCCAGCGGGCGAGGAGGGATGAGGTTATCCTTACTCGCCTCCGTATAGGGCACTGTCCTCTGACTCATGGTTTCCTTCTGCGCCGAGAGGACCCTCCGGAATGTGATGCTTGTGGCGTACCCTTGACGTTACGCCACATTTTATTTGACTGTATACTTTTTTTAAACGTAAGGGCGGATGTTGGCTTAGCTAACGATCTGCCCGTTATTTTAAACAATGACAATGTGGGAAAGGTTTTAAAATTTTGCAATCTGGCCGGTCTCAGTCCAAAAATTTTGGGGTGATCGGCCTAGTTTTTAGAATGGTTTGGTGGTCTTTCTACAGCCACCAATCCATGTATATTTTTTATCCCTGGCTGGCCCCTTTACAGCCAGCCAGTGCGTTGCTTCAGTGTTCGTTATAGCTGGTTGGCTCCTCTACAGCCAACCAGCCAGTACTAATTTTTGTGCATCTAAGGCCATTTTACAGCCCCTGTTTTAGTATTTTACTCAATCCTGTTGCCTGTTTGGTCGACTCCTTTACAGTCGACCATGCGGGCTGTGTTTTTACCACTATTTTTGTATTTTATTGTGCTGTCTGTGTGGCCGACCCATTTACAGTCGGCGATGCAGACGGCAGTGTGTTTCTACCCACATTGTCATTCCGTACTCTTGCTAGGGCGCTAATGACCTAGATGTCGACGTGCCCTAAAGCCCTAAAAACAACAACAACAACATCTACCTTATCTTGGAATATTATTTAAATTGAGTCTAGATACTTGCTGCTTACCACAGGACTGGAAAAGTGCAATCGTAGTACCGGTACATAAAGGAGAGGTGAGAAATAGAGTTGAGAATTACAGGCCAATCAGTTTGACATCAGCGGTAGGTAAATTAATGGAAAGATTGATATGCAACCACATCAGAAATATATGTGAGGAACGTAAGTGGTTTTCAAGCAGGCAACATGGGTTCAGACAAGGATATTCATGTGAATCTCAGTTTGTGGGATATATGCAAGATATTTCAGATGAAATGGAGAAGGGAGGCCAAGTTGATAGTGTAGCACTAGATCTGTCAAAGGCGTTTGACAGAGTTAGCCATAAAATGATAATAATAAGGTAAAAACTATTGGAGTAGATGAGAAAGTGATTTACTGGGTAGAAGAATTTTTAAAAGCCAGAAAACAGAAAGTTAGGGTAGGAAATGCAGTATCAAAAGAAGTGGAAGTAAAAATGGGTGTGTTGCAGGGTAGCGTATTGGGACCATTGCTATTCTTTATTCTAATGAATAATTGTGTTGATTGTTTACTATGTGAAATTAGATTGTTTGCAGATGACATAATGCTACATAAAAGAATCAAAACAATAGAGGATTGTAAACAGTTGCAGGGTGATCTGGACAGGATATCTAGTTGGGTTTGTAAACATGGGATGAAGATAAATGCAAAGAAGAGTCAGCTTATTAGATACACAAATAAAAAACAAAAGGTTAATTATGAATATAAGGTGGGGAAAGAATTGCTTACTGAAGACTTGAAATGTAAATATCTTGGCATTACATTTGATAACAAGCTTAACTGGGCAGGTCACATTGGACAGGTGGTAGGAAAAGTTTCAAAATTATGCACTTGTTGGAGAGAGTGATGAGGGAATGCACGATCTCTGCTGAGAAAACCCGGTGTGTACTTTTTACTCGCAACAGGAGTCTCTTACCGGAGCCCCACCTTACCCTGAGGAACACTGTTTTATGTTTTACGGAATCTGTCCGGTTTCTGGGCCTAATTTTAGACAGTAAGTTGACCTGGCTGCCACATCTTAAAGATGTGAAAGCCAGAGCCTCTAAAGCTTTAAATGTTTTAAAATGTTTGTGTGGCAGGTCATGGGGCGCTGATTGCTCCTGCCTGCTACAGTTTTACAGAGCCTTTGTACGGTCGCGGCTGGAATACGGTTGTATTGTGTATGGTTCGGCACGGGACAGCTATCTCCGTATATTGGATAGTGTCCACCATGCTGGAATTCGGCTCGCCACGGGTGCATATCGCACTAGTCCTATTGTCAGCATTTGTGCTGACTCGGGCGAGCCGCCGCTTACCATCCGCAGGCAACTCCTCATGGTGCGACACTACCTGCACGTTGCCATAACACCTGGCAGTCCCGTGCACGACATAGTGCTCCATCCAAACTACGAGCGGCTCTATACCAACCGGCATAGAGCCACTAAACCCTTCAGCTACCGTACAAAGGCTATTTTAGAACAATACGGATTAGAGCTTCCATCTTTCTATCACCAGGGATGGAGTAAATCTCCTCCCTGGCTTTTAAAGAGGCCCAGAATAATTTTAGACCTGTCTCGGTACAACAAAGTGTGTACCGCTGACAGTGTTTTTAATAATGTTTTTAGAGACGTTCTAAATGAGCATCACACTTTTACCCCGGTGTATACGGATGGGTCTAAGCAGGCTGACGGAGTTGGCTGCTCTGTCGTGTTCCCTCGAGCGACTTACACATATAAACTTGATGGCAGGTGCAGCATTTTTACTGCCGAATGCTACGCTGTGCTAAAGTCGCTCCAGCATATGAAAGTAAATCGCGATAAGTGTTTCATCATATGCTGTGATTCCCTGAGCTGCATTCAGGCCATTGGAAATATGTATCCAGCAGATAGTCTAGTCCAGGACATCCAGGACGCCCTCCTTTCCCTCCAATCTCGTGGAAAGGAGGTATTATTCTGCTGGGTACCGGGCCATGTGGGAATCAGGGGGAACGAGGCAGCTGATGTAGCTGCCAAGTTAGCCTGCGACAAGGTCAGAACCGACTTTGAACCGGTCCCAAAGTCAGACCTTGCCTCGGCGGCGAAGAGATTTGTTTTTGATGTTTGGCAGAGGCAGTGGCTGGAAGTTGAGCATAACAAGCCCCGGCTGGTCAAACCGACCGTGCAGCCGTGGAGCAGCTCCTTCCAGCGGGCGAGGAGGGATGAGGTTCTCCTTACTCGCCTCCGAATAGGGCACTGTCCTCTGAAACATGGTTTCCTTCTCCGCCGAGAGGACCCTCCGGAGTGTGATGCTTGTGGCGTACCTTTGACGGTACGCCACATTTTATCCGAATGTGTATTATTTTTAGATATAAGGGCAGACGTCGGCTTAGCCAACGATCTGTCCCTTATTTTAAACGATGACCGTGACAACGTGGCTAAGGTTTTAAAGTTTTGCAGCTTGGCCGGTCTTGTCCCAAAAATTTTGGGCAGATCGGCCTAGGTTTTAGAATGGATTGGTGGCCGGTTACAACCACCAATCCAAGTACTGATAATACTTGTGACACTGCTTATATGGCTGGCCCTTTTACAGCCAGCCAGCTAACTCGTTTTTTAACTGGTTGGCCTTTCTACAGCCAACCAGTTATTGTATGTAATTTTATATTCTAGTCACAATTTTATATTTTATTTTGCCGACTGTGTGGCCGATCTCTTTACAGTCGACCACGCAGACGGTTTTTTAGTTAGTATGTTAGTATTTTATTGTGCTGTCTCTGTGGCCGACCCCTTTACAGTCGGCCACACAGCGGCAATTTTGCCACGTTGTCACGCCAGGTTTTTGTTAGGGCGCTAATGACCTCATCGTCGACGCGCCCTTAAACCTCAATAACAACAACAACAACAACGGAATGCACGAGAGAAGTAAAGGAATTGGGTTACAAAACTTTGGTGAGACCATTGCTCGAATATGGTAGTGTAGTATGGGACCCTCATTTTACGTATCAAATACAGGAGTTGGAGAGGGTGCAAAGAAGGGCTGCTAGATTTGTTTCTGGAAATTATTGCAGAATGCAATCAGTGATGGATATGATAAAGGAGCTGGAATGGGATTCATTGCAAGACAGGAGGAGGATGAGGAGGGTCATGGGAGTGTACAGGGCATAAACTGGCGATGAGGCATGGAAAAATATTGCAATAGGTATGAAAAGTAGTTCATGAAAGGGAAAAGATGACCATGACCACAAGCTGGCACTCGATTTCAGGCACAAGGGTGTGGGAAGATTCTCTTTTTTACGTAAGGGTGTCAGGGATTGGAATTAGTTACCGAGAGAAATGATGAATAATTTACCAAAAAGAATTTAAAGATAAAATTTGTAGAGGGCAAATATAGATGGGTGTGTAGGGAAATTGCCACCAGAGCCTGTGCTCCATTGCAATTAAATTAAATTAAACTGGTTACGAATATATTCAACTTTATTGTAACATCGTTAAAATTCGTTCAACTCTCATGTTTTATTTTTTTTTTAAAAAAACTTAAACGACAATGTAGCTTTGACCGGCATTTCCCCTACCCGGGGGTAATGGCAGTCAGCATTTAAACCCATTGAAAATCATAGTAAATCTAAAGATAAGGTAAGAAATGACTAAAACTCAATTTATTTTAAATCAATGTATTTATTTTACAAAATTGAGATATAAAATTATTGGAAATGTGAAAACAGGCTTAATGAAAAATGTCTCTCTTAGATACAAAAATC